>OZJO01006608.1:0-10045 GCA_900406225.1 Acrobeloides nanus
CCGGTATATTTATAGGAGCAGGATCAATCGCAACAACTGCTCAACCAATTACTTGTGTAAACGTGGATTCTGATGCTGATTGTGACTATTGGAAATCACAGGGATATTGCAGTTCTAGTTCACAATACTATTCATATATGACTCAGAACTGTCCAAAGTCCTGTGGAACATGTTCTGCACCACCTACTCAACCACCATGTGTCAATAGTGGTGCTGCGGATGCAGATTGTAACTATTGGGCTGGACTAGGATATTGTGCTACCAGTTCAGTTTACTACACATGGATGACTCAGAATTGTCAAAAAGCTTGCGCAACATGTTAAGAATGAGAAAAAAGAGGAAAATTAAACAATTATATAAAACGTATTTTTATTATTTTTTGTCAAAGATATTCAACTTGTTGAACTATAATAAACTTTTAATTTTTAATAACAAATAAAGTCTGTTTCATGGCCAGATTCAAAAAAGCTTTGACAGTGTGGCCTAATGGCTAGGACTCTGGTCGTTCATTTTAATGGCGCGCGTTCGATCCCCATCGGCTTTAATCATAAATTATATTCTAGCTTATAATTTTGCCTTTGTTGATTACTTTTTTTGTTTAGAAGGTGATCTTGGTGGCTGCTTGTAGCGTCTGTACGCAGTACGAACTTTTCTTTCTATGGGCTTTGCATTAGAAGAACCTTGCAGTGCTAATAACCATGATTCGGCGATTGTTGTAATTCCATTTTAAACAAAAATATTTTCTCCCTTAAAGGACCAGTCTAGTGGGAAAAAAGTTGCCATTTTTGTTGATATCCGGAGAGCTCATGAAAAATAGAGCATTTGTTGTTTTTACGGCATATTCTGAATCGTTGTAGTTTTCGAGATAATTGCATTTGAAATTTTGAATTTGTGTACATGCTTTTCGTTGTAATAAACAAAGTTTTTTGAATTTTTTGTGGAAAAATCGTGAAGAAATAGCATCAATCAACAGAGAATTTTATACTGAACAACTTTGCTAATTGAAGTTTGCGTAAAAAATATTTTCTCTATCAAAAATGTAAAATACATTTAAATTTTTGTATATTGAAACGAAAACCCTGCATGAATTTAAACTTATTTTGCATTTTTAAGCGGAGAAATAATTTTTTACACAAATTTCAATTAGCAAAGTTGTTCAGCATAAAATTCTCTGTTGATTCATGTTATTTCTTCACGATTTTTCCGCAAAAAATTCAAAAAAGTTTGATTATTACAACGAAAACATGTACACGAATTCATATTTTCAAACGCATTTATCTCGATGAGGAAAACGATTCAAATGATGCCGTAAAACAAAAAATGCTCCATTTTTCATTATCTTTCTGAATATATCATTTTTCATATGATTGTATCTGAGTGACCTGGTCTTAAAAAAAGAGTCAAAATATACCATGAAGTTACATGTTCTTTGTTAACTTTAAAAATGTTGACATTTCGAATTTAGGAAAAAATTTTACTTCGCAGGGCAAATGATTAGCTTTCAATTAAAAAAAGGATTTGCGAAAAAGCTCTTGAAATGGCCGAGATGTCCTCTATTCTTTGGGCCGCAAACACTTATGATACAAAGGGGATTGTACAGGTTGATTAAAAAAGATGAGAATTTTGCGATTTTTTCAAAAAATTTCAAGTCTTTTAATTTTCACCACAATAACCCTATATGGGGTTTTTTTATGCGAGGAATCGATTGCGTGCATTGCCAAACCTTGAAAACGCTTCTCTGATTCAGGGAAGAGGCACGTGTATTGAAGACAAAATAGGCTAATTCGGGATCAGGAGAGCGTTTCCAAGGTTCGACAATGCGCGTAATCGATTCCTCGCATAGAAAAACCCCTGTATGGTTATTTTGGTGAAAATGAAAAAACTTGAAAATTTTTGAAAAATCGCAAAATTCACTTTTTTTAATTCCTGTATCAAAAATGGAAACAAATATGGAGTCCACAATTTCAACTTTCTTCAAATAAGGATATTTATTTTTATAAAAAAATATAATAATACAAATTCAGAATAGTTTTTAGATTTATGAACCAACTAGTTATCCAAATAGCCAATTCATTTGCCTTTTTTGCCTTCCTTCGATCTGTTCATGAACATCTCTTCCCCATCTACCACCATAGCCGCCATATCCATACTGGCGTTTAGCACGAGCTGTTTCTGGCATTACTTCGTGTACATCACGACCCCATCGTCCTCCATATCCACCATAGCCATATTGTCTTTTTTCACGGTGTTCTAGCCCTTCAACGTCCCTTCCCCATCGGCCACCATACCCACCATATCCATACTGGCGTTTTGCACGAGTTTCCATTTGGTCATGTACGTCTCTGCCCCATCTTCCACCATAACCACCATAGCCGTATTGCCCATAAACATATGTGGCAACACAAAGTACAACAAGAGAGATGGTCACTAATTGCATGATTCTTAGATTTGGTTTCGAATCAAGTCTGATTTTTCAGTCAAATCGGATTTGTTAAATAGTCCAAATGAGCGTGATATTCACGTCATTAGATAGGAAAAATAGGCGTTAGTTTGTCAACGAGATAGAAGAGATTGTACTGAAAATCAATTTATTGTCATTATTACTCATAAAAGTTATTCGTCACTGCATGCTGTTTAAAAGATACTTCCTTAAGAGTTCAAAGATTGACTTAAACGGTTCAAGAGGGCTCCAAGTTGGATTTATTTAGTGAGATTAACGCATGGGAAAGTTTTTAGGAGCCATTTCAAGTCAATTCGAGTTCCAAAATTCAAAACCTTGTTCGAAGCTCAAAAACACGATTTTACGTTGATTTTTTGAATTTTCTAACCTGTCTAAAACACCATAGATAATTTTTTTAGCCAAATTTTCTTTCTAGCCAATGTATTTCAACATGGTTAACATTTTTTAAAAACATGGTTAACGGTTAACATTTTTTTGAAAGCAATTTCTACAAGACAACCATCCTAACCACTCGAAAATGAGGGCGTCTTTTGAATCCTGTTAAAATTTCGTTATAAGGTTATAAGGCTTACGTTAAAAAAGTGATAGTCGTTTAAAAAATTTTCATTGCAGGGTATCCCTATGATTTGATTGTTATTTAAGATGAAAATTTTCAAGTTTTTTCATTTTCACCAAAATAACCATAACGGGTTTTTCTATGCGAGGAATAGATTACGCGCATTGTCGAACCTTGGAAATGCTCTCCTGATCCCGAATTAGCCTATTTTGTCTTCAATACACATGCCTCTTCCCTGAATCAGGGAAGCGTTTTCAAAGATTGGCAATGCACGCAATCGATTCCTCGCATAGAAAAATCCATATAGGGTTGTCGTGGTGAAAATTAAAAGACTTGAAATTTTTTGAAAAAATCGCAAAATTCTCATCTTTTTTAATCACCCTGAACGACCAGAGTCCTAGCCATTAGGCCACACTGTCAAAGCTTTTTTGAATCTGGCCATGAAACAGACTTTATTTGTTATTAAAAATTAAAAGTTTATTATAGTTCAACAAGTTGAATATCTTTGACAAAAAATAATAAAAATACGTTTTATATAATTGTTTAATTTTCCTCTTTTTTCTCATTCTTAACATGTTGCGCAAGCTTTTTGACAATTCTGAGTCATCCATGTGTAGTAAACTGAACTGGTAGCACAATATCCTAGTCCAGCCCAATAGTTACAATCTGCATCCGCAGCACCACTATTGACACATGGTGGTTGAGTAGGTGGTGCAGAACATGTTCCACAGGACTTTGGACAGTTCTGAGTCATATATGAATAGTATTGTGAACTAGAACTGCAATATCCCTGTGATTTCCAATAGTCACAATCAGCATCAGAATCCACGTTTACACAAGTAATTGGTTGAGCAGTTGTTGCGATTGATCCTGCTCCTATAAATATACCGGGTGTTTTTACAACAGGGAATCATATATTTCCCTCTGATTAGGTATGTAAGGGTAATAGATCGAAAATATGGCAACATGTCGGTGGACGAGAAGGAGTACAATTCAAAATTTGATTTTTTAAAAACGCTTGACAAAATTTTTCTAAATCTTAAGAGGATCTTTAGATGCACAAATTGGCAAAACTTTGCACTTTTTATTAAGATTTTTAGTGTCGCGGTATGAGTCGAAATTGTCGAGAACTTTTTTATGAGTCAAGTCGTACCGGGACACGTTCCACAAGTTACTGGACAATCAACTGGCATGGTTGCATCAGTTGAGCATGAGCTAATAAAATCGGCACAGTTGCTATATCTGTCAAGGCATGGTTTGCAAGATTCCGGAACGGTGCTCGATGTAGTTGAGTCCACATACCGGTACTTCACATCAAGATTGAATTGGTTGAATCTAGTATAGAGTTGCAAGATTGCCAATTCACTATCCGACGTGAGTGGAATAGGATTGGTTTTAGTTGAAATAATTGCAGAATCATCTCCGCAGAACCTAAAGGTGTTTTCATTTTTTCGAAATTTTTTTATAAAATTACAAATTTCCAGTCCGATTAAATTGCCCACTCTTAAGCTTGATTTCAACGCCATTATTATTACAACCCCAGCCAGTCGAGTCGGATTTTCCGGGCGATCCACCAGCCTTGGCGAAAAAGAGTTGAACCTTTTTGCCGGTTGGGGCTTTGATGTGGTACCAGGCTTTTTGTAGATAAAGATTGGTGACATCATTATCAGTACCAAGGCTTGTTTTGAGCGTTTGACAGTCGGTTGTAGTAGATGCCTAAAAGGATTTTGCCATAATCTTGTTCACTTGTTTCATTGATCCTGTCCTTCAATTTATTGCTGTCTCGCCTTTCGTTGCAATACTCGAACTGCAACAATCCTTTTTTATCTTTCTTTCACAAATGTTCGAGTATCGCAACGAAAGGTCTGAAAATTAGACACTTTATAAAATTGTCGATATCGTTTTTTTATAATGATTGGTAATAGTCGACTTTTGCAAATAGAGATTAGTGCGGTTTTTTAGCCACCCTGTATATTCGAATTTGAATACGTACTTGGAGTGTTGCTCCACTATTTTCAGTGCCAGGATCTCTGTCCGAACATGTAGTACCACCAAAACCTCCTGGACATAAACATGTGTTGCACCCATTAGGATTTGGGTATCCGCCATTCAAGCAAGTAACCGTTGCTGTTTGACACATACAAGAATATTGGTTGTTGATCAGAACAATGTCCCAAAATGATGGGCCATTTCTATTACCCATAGTGCTTTGATACAAGGATTCTTTTGCAGTCATGCCGTCGACTAAAAGGATATTCTTTTTGTAAAGGTTAGATTGGCAATGTAAAAAGCTCTATTTTAATGAATTTATAGATAGGGTGTCCCAAAAAACCGGATTGTCGAGCAATTTTCGCAAATTGTTTAAAACTTTTTGGCAGTATAACTTTTCGTACGATTCTTTTCGTACGGTACTTTTCGTACGAACCTTTCGTACGAATTTTTCGTTGCCTGATTATCAATAAAATCCGTTTATTGACACGAAAAAATTTAAACCAAAACGGATTTTATTGATAATCAGGCAACGAAAAGTTCGTATGAAAGGTTGTACGAAAAGTTATACTGCCAATTTTTTTCTTAAAGTATCGGGAGATGAGCGCTTGGGGGAGGGATATTCTGGAGGTCGAGCGCGTTTTGTGTATTGACGTTCTAGTCTTATCTCTAATCAACTGTATTCCAAGTTCTACCCCTCCTTGTTTAATTGTTTAAAATGAAACAAGTTTTACTTCCATAATGCATAACACTGCCATAGTCATAGAAAGTACCCCAGTTGTAACTGTCGGATGTGGTCAGTTTTGTGAATTGGTTATCCGCTTGATTTGCTGCTGACAAAGAGATATAATCATCTCTGTCGTAGCGCGATTGATGATGGTACACTCCGAATGCATGGAAGATTTCATGGGCAATTCTGCCAAACTATAATCGAAATTACATTTTCATTTTTCAACTATACTTCATCATCGCAATAATTGGCGCCTAGATTAACTGGATGCTGACCATTGCCAGAGCACGATGTACAGCCAGTTTGACTGCTTGGTGCACCGTACCAGCTGTTTCCAAGGAAACCGACATACGAGAAACAACCCGAAGTGACGTTGCGGAATTGGATTCTGGGGATTGCGGTCGAGCTTTCTTGGAATTTAAGACAGGTGTGGTTGGCATAGAATGCAAACACTTGCCGGATGACATCTCTTGTGATCGTTGCTGAAGAAAATTAAATTTTATCCTTGTTGGCAATAGTAGCAAACGGGGGTAGATACTCTCAATCCACGGACCACTCAACCCGGACAACTTAACCCAGGACAACTCAATCCAGGAAAATTCAACCCATAAAACTCAAACAAAAAATTTAGGCTTAGACCTTAGGCCCAAACAACTCAACCCACTCTTTGAGTTGAGTTGACCTGGATTGAGTTGTCCTGGATGAGTTGTCCGTGAGTTGAGTTGTCCGGGTTGAGTGGTCCGTAGGTTGAGTAGCCCTGGAGCCTTAGCAAACTTACGAATGTTAGAATCAAAATAGTATGAGATTGGAGAAGTCCAATGGTTGTCATTTGGTGCATTTTTAATGGCTTGACGTTTTGAACGAGTTGTGACTCCAAGCTTTTTCAGAACATCTTTACTCCATCCAAGTTCTGCTGCCGTATTTTCAATGATTTGATCAAGTTGGGGCTCAGTCAGAAACATGTCATCCTATATTTGATTCCTTTTTAAATCCTATGTAAACTGTTATACTTGGAACAAAAGACTAGCCAATACTTCATCTTTTACTTTATGGCCACTGTGTGGGGGACCTCCTTTATTTTTCACAATGGATGGATTTACCTAAAATTATTTTTAAAATTTTAAAATTTTTCTTACTTTTCCATTTTTTGCATTAGCTCTTTTCACTTGTTCTTCAGCAATTTTATTTATAATTTTGAGCTTTTTCTGGATTCCAATTAATTCATTCACATGACGGCCGATTCCTTTTGAAACGAATTTTTCTAAAATTTTAAAATGTTGATCTGTTCCCTATCCAAAGATACAGAGTGACAACAAATGTGGCAATAGGAAAGAATTCACGGCACAGTTTTTTTCGGAATTGATGGAACGGATGTTCGGCACATGGATATTCAGCACATTTTTATTTTCTCAGTCAATTAAAAGTTTTAGGGGGATGAGCGATAGCTCTTCGAATTCCTTAAAGGGGGTACAAATTAGGGCCCTTTTCCGAAAAATGTTTTTTGAAAAATGATCTTCTAGGGGTAAAAATAGGGTGAAAAATCCATCCTCGTCGCGTGAAAATGCTTCCTTTCGCCGAGGATCGGAATAATCCCCCCCCCCCTTACATTCCAACAAAACCCGAAAAAAACTTAAGGGCCCACTTATGTTTCTACTAGAGAAACATAGAGAAGGCAGATTTTTGGTCCCCAACGCCAATTGAAAAAAATTTACTGCTTTCACAGCATCTGTAACATTATCCGTAATATCAGTAATTTCATTAATCACATCTCCCACATCAGGAATCAGAGGCAATGACAACGAAAGGGCAACTACAAACGAAATTAGAACTATACGGAACATTTTCTTCATCAGTAGCAAGCTTCACCAGGAGAATATAGACGAGCAACTTCACCAAGAAGCTATAGAACAGTTGAAGTGAAACAGTTGATATAGAGTGATTTCCCTGGTCTTTATATAGTGATAATTACGTATGAGGGTGTCGTCGTGTTAATGGTATGCAAATTTATGCTTCCCGAATTCTTTGTTTTTCAGCATTTTTCTCGTGATGTGGCTATGTTATCATTTTAATCCCACTGCCATGCATCAGAATTTAGGATTGGCCTTTTGGAGGCAAGGAAGCAAAGTTCGAAGGCGTGAAAAAAACAAGATAATACAATAATTTATTCTGTTAAGCAAGCACCAATGTTCACGGGTGATCACATTTTTTGTTAATCTGTTTTCAAAATTCATAGTCATGATTTTAGTCAGCAATTTATGAGCCAAGCCATAGCCAGAACTAGAGCCGGGACTTGACGCAGCTAAGTTAACTTGACTTGACGATTTGGTGGTTTTTACGTATACGCACAGTTTTTTAAGGTCGCCAAAATTTTGAAATTTGCGCGTTGGTTTTGTAGTTGGATTCCGAATTCAGCATATTCAATCGAGAGATTCATAGCCCAGAAATATGACAATTTGAAAATGTCCGTATAGCTGAGGTTGGTGTTTTCGAAGAAAATGCAAACAACCTTAAAATATTAGGTTGGTGAAAAATTAATGTCGTTTTTTTATTAGCGGCAACTTTATTAACAATTTTCAACCAAATGTCGTTTTTTTTGTATAGCATCTTTAATTTCAATTTTGCATGCGCTTTGATTTTTCTTTTGCGACGTTTATCTGGCTCAACTCGACCGTCTTCATGCAGCTATCCAAGCCAAGCATCCGCGAAAAAAACCACATCGTCTTTCATCACGATAACGCGCAATTACATGTCGAAGGGCGGGCTGTTGAGTCGATTGCAGACAAGGGGTGGGAACTGCTCGAGCATCCGCCGTACTCTCCCCACCGAAGCGCCAACAGATTACCACGTCAACAGATCGCTCAAGAACTGGCAAATGGGAAAAGTTTATGAAGACTTGGACGAATTGGTGGATGATGTTAAAGCGTGGATTACTTCAAAAGATCNCGCTCAAGAACTGGCAAATGGGAAAAGTTTATGAAGACTTGGACGAATTGGTGGATGATGTTAAAGCGTGGATTACTTCAAAAGATCGTCATTTCTTTGCCCGCGAGATCGACCTTTTGCCGCATAAGTGGGAGGCAGCTATTGAAGTGGGTGGCGATTACCCTCCTGAATAAATTGTTTATTTTGTTGAAAATTGTTGATAAAGTTGCCGCTAATAAAAAAACGACATTAATTTTTCACCAACCTAATAAAAGAAGTTGGATATTGAAGAGAAGCAACTTCAAGTACCAACCTTAAAGCCTCTCGTAGGTGCTGCGGAAGCCGACGTTGAAATTTCACTGGCACGATTTCAACGAATGAGTCTCATTTGATTACCACAAGCGCAAATCATTGAGCCATGAAGAAGACGCAAGGATACCAGACAGTCCTTGAGTTGCTCATTTGAAAGTCGCAACTTCTCATAGAGGTCTTCCACTCGAAAATCTTGTGTTTCGTTAATGCCATCTTAAAAAAATATAACCAAAGAGGGCTTAGTCCTAGGCTTAGGCCTAAGCTTATGTCTAAGCTTAGGCTTAGACCTAAGCCTAAGCTTAGGCTTAGGTTTTTATTTCCGGCTATTCTTCTAGGCCTAAGCCTAGAAGAATAGCCGGAAATTTAGAATCAAGATCCATGATCCTAAATCGGCTAGCGAATTTTGAATATCCTAAATCGACTAGCTGATTCAGGATTGGCTGAAATTCAATATCGGCAACAACATATAAACCATTGGTAAGCTTACTTTTTTCGTTGGCTTTTAGGCTATCTTTTTTGCTGGAATGTATGTTTCGCTTTATTACCAGGTTTATTTTGATATTCTTATAGAAAATTACGTACAAGAGTGTTGTCCCGTTAATGGTATGCAAATTTATGTTTCTCGAATTTCTTTGTTTTTCAGCATTTTTCTCGTGACTGGGTGCTTTTTTGTTATGTTATCATTTAATCTCCTCGCCCAACAAAGGAATACATGATTATTGCGAATTGTCACGATTGGGGCAAGGATGTCCAAAAGTGTAAAAAAACAAGATAATAAATAATTTATTTTGCTAAGCGGGTAACTAATATTCACGTATGATCATATTTTCGTGAATCTGTTTGTCTCAAATATAGCACTTTGAAGGTTGACCTTCCCCCGCAAATTTTCAAAAAATGGCAAAATAATAGTCATTTTTCCCCCTAAAAAATCATATTTGTTGACAAAAAAATCAAAAAAATTGTATTGCCAAACCTTGAAAAAGCATCACAAAATGGATTTTGATTTTCAGAAGGAATTTTTCCAATGGCAATGTCGGGGAAAGCGTTTCAATAATCATATGCTTGCATTTTTTCG
>OZJO01006609.1:0-18042 GCA_900406225.1 Acrobeloides nanus
ACACCAAAATCAAGTCATGAAACCCATGGGAAACACGAGATCTCGAATGATTACAGTGATTGCGTAATATCTGGATGACCCCTATGATGTAAAGAATGCGCCATACAAGATCAATTTAGAATAATCTTTTTATGTTTGAATTGTTTTGGATATTAGCGCGAAATCTCTGTTTCATTCTGTCATCTTAATTTCATTTTGTCATCTCTTTTCTCAGTTTATTTGTATCTATCGCGTTTATTATTATTATATTACGTCGCAGAATTTTTACGTCGCATCGTTATTGTTTCTATATCGCAACGCATTTTTATCGCGCATTCTTTCTTATCGCGCACTGCGTTGTTATCGTTTCGTGTTTTTGTAAAAGGACTTTTGGTGCAACGGTTGCGAGCTCTGTGCTGGCTGTTGTTCTATTAGTTCCTTGCGTGCGCTTTTCATACTGTGTCACGTTAATTTACTTCTTTCCAGTCTTGCTGCCGGTGTTTTGCAAGGTCAAAAGGTTGGAAAGCTTCTTTCTCTAAAGAGCTTTCCTTGCGCCGTTTCTTTAAATGTTTTAATTATGAAATGTGTTGCTAAAGTTTTACCGTTGTTTTGTATTGTTTTTGTGGTTGTGAAATTCAGACAAATAAAGTTAAAGAAAGTTTCAGTTTTGATATTTTTATCGGGTTTGCACCCGCATTTACTTGCCTATTTTAGACCGTTTAGTCAAGCGTCACGAGAATTCAGAAGCGTGGCAACGTTTACTCTACGAAACCGATCGCGAAGACCTGCGGAAATCCATTGCGTGTTGGGCGGAAATAAAAGTTCGAAACCGATTGAGTGGACCTGGTGGAAATCTGTTGCGCTTTTGGGTGAAATAAAAGGTCAGTGCCTTGTAGATAAGCCCCAAGGGAACCCCAAAACCTCCGAATTTTACAATAGCCAGCGTCTTGCAATTTTCTCAGCTTGGACAAAGCCGTTTTGATCATTTCATTTTTTAAGACTAGAAAAAATAAAAAGAAACAACTTTTTAGAGCATCATAAAATGGATTTTTCAGCAAGATTTTTTAAACGCTAAAAATCTGTTAGGGTTGACGCTAGCAAGATTGAACACATTTAAATATATGCACGTTTTTATTAATAAATTTAAAATAAAAGGCCAAAAATTCTTTACCCTATGGAAATTTTTCTAAATTCATCGTATGGTGGCGGAGGATCAGACAAAGTAGAATTGGATGATGTTGAAGTAGCTGGATTTTCTTCTACTGGTATAGTTCCAATAACTATTGGGATTTCTACCGATACCGAATTGGACACTAGTCCTTCCGCAACCAGTGTGACCTAAATTTTTTTAAACATTTTTTCATCGCTTCGAACATTTGTTACGTTTGTCGAAAAAATTTTGAAAAAAATTTTTGGGATAACTCGCTTCAATCGGTCCTCCTCATGGAGTCGATTTCTTGAAGCTTTTTCTCTTTCACTCTCCGCGAAATTCATACTATCTTCCTTTCTTTACACCTTTGGTGTGCTATTTTCGGCGGCTTTCGTCGAAACAACCACCATGATGTAGAGGTCCAATGCGCTGCCAAAAAATTCGAATCACCGGTACTAGTAAAGGTTCAATTCCCCATGCGCTCAAAAGATTTTGCAGGAACCGATTGGGGAGCATAACAAAAACAGTTTAACAAAAATGCAAACCTTCACAAAATATTCAATTTTCATTATTGGACTGGTGCTAAAACTTGTTGCTACTTCAGGGACTGTTATTGATGTTGTATGGTTTCCAAAACTATGGGGAGCAATTTTAAGATCCTAAATTTACTTTTTTTGCTATAAAAAATGTCTATTTACGGTTTTATGCTCGACGATATTCCTATGTGACCTTTTTGTTTGGTGACAACGGCTTGGCTCACCAATCCCATTTTCACATCGGAAAATTCCACCGTGTTTAGCGGTATAAGTAATAAATTGGATTAGAGCTACGTCGATTTTTTGTATGGCACGACTGGAGGAATTTGTTATTGAAATGTTAGGAGTTATAGTTTCTCCAATTATATAGCCACGTTTATGTAGCATGACCTAAAAGTTTATTCCTTCAATTAACTTGTTAAACAGGGTCAAAAACGGGCTGCAGTACCCCTGCCTCCAACGGGTCGACCCGAGAGACAAGGTCTCAGGCCACTGGGCCGGTCCTTTGGGTCTGGGTCTAAGGAGCCGACTAGCAGTGGTAGAACTAGGGGGCAGGGGGACCATGCTTCCCAACCCGAAAACTCTTAAGAAAAATGGTATTTTTGGTCAAAATTCGATAGAAAAATGAGGTTTTTACCTAGTTACCTTCAAACCAAATCCTGGATCCGCTACTGCCGTCTAGCTATACAGGACCCTTGAGGTAACCTCACAATGCTACGAAGCTGGCCTTTCCCCCTACACCTTTTTAAAGAAAAAGATCTTGCTTGAAAAAAAGGAAAAAACTTTTAAAAAAGGCTTACCTTTAACGAAGAGACTTATATCTATAACTATGCTCTGACCCCTGGGTTGGAAGGTCAAGGGCCTTGTGCGAGTCAGCTACTAAGGCATGGGGCTGTGATGGTACGGGGTTTCTGATGGGCTGGACAGGCCTCCGTGGTCCCCCAGCCCCTGTGGCTCTGTCCATTGGGGATCCGGACTCCGGGGGGAGGGCGGTCCCCATAAAGCCATGGTTTTTCTTAGAGACTAGTCCCAATTTAGATCCTGATGTTAAACAAATTTTAACCTTGGCATCAACCTTCCCATGCTTAAAAAAGATGGCACCCAAATTTTCATCAATAGCTCCAACAACTTTATTCCCTAATCCTGGAATGTGATTCAGGTCGAATTGTGGTTTGACAATGAAACGAATTTCTGCTTTGTTGTCTATGTGCCAGGGTCGATCAACAACAGCTTTACAAAAGAATTGTATTTTTCCATGGTCACCTAAATTGAAAATTGTGTCTATTGGCAAGAATAAAATCATTACCTTCAAAACTAGGAGGGCATCTTTCTGGGATTGTAAAATTGAAGGGAAATTCATAAATTCCTGGCTTGAATGAGTCTTCATTTTCTTGTCCATCCCATATGAGGACGTCTGCATTAATATAAGAATCTTCGCCTCGGCATGATATGTATACTTTTCTAAAATGGATATTTTTGAAATCTCTTCGTACGCAACTGGGGAGGTATAGGACATAGGATAAATTTTCATTCTTATTAGGGGTGGAAAGGCCGGCCTCAACCCGGCCCTGCTTGAACCGAGGCACAAAGGGGAGGAAAAAGACAAGGCCGGTCCTCGACATCATACATTATCAATGGGGAGGGGGACTGTCCCCCCTTCATGTAGATAGCATCAAGCCAAAAGTAAAGATTCATATAGCCTCGAAGTGGCGAAGCCACTATAACCTCAGAGTTCATATAGCCTTGAGGTATCTTGTCCACCCTCCTTGATCATGTATGCTCGACACTGACATGATTCGGACAAGAGCTTTAGGGCAAGTGCCAAGGACCGGCCGTCGGTCCGACGGGCAAATATGGGCAGACCCAGGTTTTTCACCTGGGGATGTAGTTTGTGGGTCGGGGTCAAGGGAGAGGTGGGGGAGTAGAATATGAATTGAAAGGTCGAAAAATTGAGGATTAATAGTAGAAAAATAGGTTGCTTTCCGACCCCATCGGGAGGGGGACCAAATGAGGGTTGTGGGTTTTTTTGAAAATTCCACCTGGGGTGCTGCCCATGTATGCCCAAAGAAATTAAAAACAGTGTTCCCTTGACTGGTTCAAGCTGGATTGGACCGACCCTTTTCCAACCTAATACTTACGTAGCCGGATTGTAATAATCCCATTTCGAATTAGCCTTGCCAGAAACTTTAATCCTAATCGATCTAGCTTTAATAGAATTTTTTAAGAGCATAAAAATATGTCCAAAAACAGTTTCACCAGAAGTAAAAATATTGTTATCCGATTTAAGCTTTATTTCAAATTTTTCCATGGTCAACTAAAAAAGTGGAGATGACACCCACATTTTTTGCACAAATAAAAAAACACTAAAAACACGTCATTTTCCAGGAAATGAATCACACTCAAAATAAAAATAGAAATTGCTTTCCCATTAAAACTAAGTCGAGCAACATCCTCATCAAATTTTAGCAGAGGATTTAAATTTTGAAAATGCAATACCTAAAAGCTATTTTTTAATTTTTCGGTTAAAAAATAGGAACAAAAGAAAAACCAGAATGTCTAATTAGTAATTTCTTGAAAAGAATAACAAGAAAATAAGTCATTGTTGCCTGGATACGGAAAAAGAGTTATCTACGTTAAAATTGAACAAAACACAGAGATTTAGGACAAAACAAAAAGCGTTGAAAAGATTATCGAATGTAACAAAAAACGTGAAAAGATTATAGAAAATTAGTCAAGCATATCATAGATATGTTACCGGTAAAACTGAGAATCTTGCATCTCAGATATGCCTAGGCAGAACTGAGATTCTCAGCCCTGTCTAGGCATTTAGGCTTAGGCTTAAGTTTAGGCCTAAGCTTAAAAGGGGAGTCCAACTTACGGCTGGGTAGAAAATTTTTTTAACAAGTGACCCTTTAGAGGTAATTTTATGCGAGGAATCGATTGCGCGCATCGAGAAATTCTGAAAAAATTTTCCGGGGTGTTGGGGTTAAAATTTATAACTCTAATTTTGACGCAATTTTTTCCATTTTTTGACCCCGGAAAATTTTTTCAGAGTTTTTCGATGAGCGCAATCGATTCCTCGCATAAAATTACCCCTAAAAATGATTTTGTTGGGGTTAAAACTTATAACCCCTAATTTTGACGCAATTTTTTTTTCAAATTTTTTTTCTAAAGGGTCACTTGTTAAAAAGATTTAAAAAAATTTTCTTCCAGCCGTAAGTTGGACTCCCCTCCCCCTTTAAGACAAGTAGATTAAGTATCTCCTTGTATCTTATGAACCTAGCTTGGAATTCTGTAAATGACGTATTTTTAGTGTTTCTTTTTTTATTTATGCAAAAATTATTTATGCGTTTTTAAACCCAAACCCATGCCTTGGCGCACATTTCGCACTAGTTTTCAAGTCGAAGCTCACTCAGAATCCCTTTCTGGAAAACACACACCTATTTTTCTGGTCTTTATTTTAAATAAAAATTATTTACAAAATGTAAAATCAGTATTAAAATTAAGATTACGGAATAATAGTTCTTTCGGGATGCCATCCATGTTTACTTCACCAAAAATTGACATTAAAAGGTGCAAGTCGCTTTCCAAATGCCAAGCTTGCTAAATTAACTTTTGTTTTAAAATAAAATTGGAGATAAATGTATACCCAGTGCCATGCTAGGGGGCACTGGGAACACGTGACCACACCAAAATCCGAAAAATGAAAAATTTTCCTAATGATTACCCTTATGTTTTTTGCCCAAATTTTTTGAAAAAAAGTTTTTTACCAAAATTTCATATATTTTCAATAAATGTGTTCTTTTTTTAAATTTTTACACTAAAGAATGCCATATTTTCATCAAAAATTGTCAAATTTTCTCTAGTTTTGCTCAAAAATGATTTTTTTTTTAAACTTTATTTATGAAGAGTCGTGCCTCCCCCGAAAGCTAAAAAAAAGTATTGCCCCCTTTAAACCTAAAAGTCGTGCCCACTTCAACCCTGAATCCTAGCCACGGCCCTGTGTCTACCGTAATTTTAGGTATAAGCAATAAAATGTTTGACTGCTTTCTGACTCTTTCTTCTATTGTAATTTCTGGATTTTTTACTGCTTGGTAGTCCCATAGAGCATCGATTAAGAGTTCATTCATTCGACGGCAAATTTCTGATCCTTAAAAAGAATAATTTTTCCTTGCCTTTAGAATATGACTACGATGTACTAAGGACGATATTGAAAATTTTTTTGCGGGCCTAAAATGGGCTAAACGAGATCGCAGATTTTACGGCACATCCTAGAGAAGGAGCACAAAAAACACTGCCTTACCTTTATCCGAACAACTTTCACCATTTTGAAACAGCAAAATAGTCATAAATAATGGGATTTCTTTGCTATCTAGATCTGTAAAAGGTTCGATGAGAAGTTTAGAATAATCATGACGTGCGTCAGAGTTGATGCTAAAATATGACTTTTTTTTGCTTTTTTTCGCCCACTAATAATACTTCAATGGATCATATTCAAGATCCTTTGGCGCATAAGCTCCATTACCAAAGGGAAATTCATTTGTTAAGCCTGTTTTTATAATAGCGTCTACATAAAATAACCAAGAGGTTGTTGCAAAATTATGCCGGAATAATTGGCACTAAAATTTTTTGATTACTTTTGCACTGGCCAAATTTTTACTTGGTCTTGAATTGGAAGTTGTCGGAATTGAGGTATCATATTGGCAAAATCAGCAGTAATGACAAACGTTCGGTACCAACAATAGCTAATATCTTCTTTTATCATTATGCGTTCGCGTGTCCATTTAATCTAAAATGGCAATTTTTGTAAAAGACAAAGGCAACGTCCATATATGGGCAATTCTCGCAATGAAAAAAAGTATTCTCCCATGGTGAAGTGGCAACCATAGCTGTACAAGGAGGGGGGTACTGGCGCCCTAAATACGACATTGTCTCAAACATAGGTCGGCAAGGTGGGAGGGGGGGGACCCCGATGAGGTGGTCCCCCACCACCTTCACCAAAAAAAACGACCTTTTTTTTGATAAAATATTTAATTTTCATGCCTTATCGACCACTTTGTACGAAGTGGGAAACTTTTTATAATAAACATTTCTTAAACCAACCCCAAATACGAAGTGGGTATTACAAATTTTCGGCAAAAAGACAAAGTAGGGGGGGGGGTACAGTACCCCCCCCCCTTGTTCAGCTATGGTGGCAACCACTTTGTGACCGATTCCGACAAGGCGAAAATTTTGCTTGGTCGATTCAAAAAGTTTTTAAAGGAAACCCCAGATCAAATTGATCATAGAATTTTTTCATTTTTTCCTTGAAACACTATCCATTGAACCATAAGGCCGATCTCCTTCTCCCTCTTGAAGGGAGAAGGGGATCTATTAAAATAAACACACAGGAGTTCAGACAGAAAAAAAATTTCAGCACAAAATTTTAGATTGTTCTTGTCATAGGAAACATACTCTTGTCCTAGGAGCCACTAGTTCAGGATTTCTTAGACCATCTTCTAGTGAAATATGCCTTCCATAAGCTTTATCCATTTCAATAATCTCGTCTTCAGTAACATTAGCATAACGTGGATCGTAGTTATCTTCACAAATTTTGCTCACTGAATATAAGAAATCTATCAGATTTATGCTTCTTCTGTGACGATCTTCGCTAGAAACGTTAACTGAGAAACTTGTTTGAACTTAAATTTATTCATAAATTTTTTGTGCTGATTTTTTATTATTACCTGGCCTAAATTCTTCAAGCTTATCTTCTTCCTCCATGTTATCAACTAACTGGCTTTTGTTGGCGCCTCGTAAACCTAAATAAATCGAGCTACACAGACCCCCGACGAGGAGGTCCTTTTCAATTTTGGGCCCATGATTGAGTGGGTTAGGGGGAGACTCCCCTCTTATCCACCTTTTTTTAACCATCTCATATGTTCAGTGGGGTTCATGTGGTGATCCCCCTTAATTTTATCCATGAGTGAGTGAGTCGGAGAGGAGACTCACACCACCCTAGAAAAAAGTTTACATAAAACTCGAAAAAATAATTGTACAGAAAGTTTTATTATGGTCTCTAGTTACTAAAAAACTAAACCCCATGTTCGGGGGATCGTCAATTTTCAAGGAATATCAAAAACAAAATTGAAAAATTTCAATGAAAAACAGCATTTCCATTGAAATCTAGGGGTCCAAAAACACCTTTATTTGACTTCTTTCATCGAAATTTTGACATTTTACACCATTTTTTGGCTTTTCTGATAGTTTTTAGAAAAAGTTGAAAATTTTTTCAAAAATTGATTTTTTGGGCCTCAATGGATGGACCCCCAAAAATCAATTTTTGAAAAAATTTTCAACTTTTTCTAAAAACTATCAGAAAATGTTCGCCATAGCCAAAAATGGTGTAAAATGTCAAAATTTCGATGAAAGAAGTCAAATAAAGGTGTTTTTGGACCCCTTGATTTCAATGGAAATGCTGTTTTTCATTGAAATTTTTCAATTTTGTTTTTGCTATTCCTTGAAAATTGACGATCCCCCGAACGTGGGGTTTAGTTTTTTAGTAACTAGAGACCATAATAAAACTTTCTGTACAATTATTTTTTCGAGTTTTATGTGAGTGACTTTTTGCAATAGGCTAGGGTGGTGTGAGACTCCCCCTTGCCGACCTATGACCCATACGGACCCTTACTTTCTTCACGCATTCCAACTTCTTTACATTTTTCTAAACGACACGCTCGGCACCGATTTCTTGTCACTAAAGTTTTTTTCTGTCTTCGTTTAAAAAGTTATAGTAATACCTTTGTCAATAGAACAGCTTCCATCGTACTTGCACTTATATAATTTTTCTTCAATTATAACTCTTCTAAAGAAGGATTTACATCCATAACCTAAGTTTTAAAAAAGAATAAAGATGTAATAAAAAATTTTCCCTACAACTAATAACACCATAATGATTCCTCACATCTCTATCATCCCCACAGACCGTGCAACAAATTATTTCTGAAGACATAATTATTTAGAGAATAACAAAAATTACGAACGAAGAAATTTCATAATTTAAAAAATTTGGCAAGAGCAAAAGAAGAAGTATATGTAATAAAATCTATTTTTCTTTGTTTACTTTTTCTTGGGTGCGTGCTTATGCACAATGTAGAGATCAAATATTATTGATTACTTCCACCTCACGGTAATCCAAGCCTTGCGAAGAGTTGAAACGGCCCCAAAAACACATTAAAATGACTTCTTTTTTATTGTTTACAGGGTGGCGCAAAAAAACCCGCACTTTTGCGATTTTTCGAATTTTTTCATGGAAGACAACTTTCTGGGGAAGACAATTTTCTAGGTGATGATTCCTTGTGAGTTTGGAAATAGGAAGTACCCCCGTAAAAAATTGAAAAAAATCAAAATATCAAGGGTCAACATATTTTTCTGATGAGTGCAATCGATTTCTCGCATAAAACTTACCCTAGAAAGTTGTTTTTCATGAAAAAATTCGAAAAATCAAAAGTGCGGTTTTTTGCGTAACTCAGTATGCTGCGATTTGTTCTTATAAAAGCTAGTTTTTAAAGTTTGTCACTAAATTATTTGTCACTATTTTCTATATTCAAATTAATTTGCTGATACAACTAGTTTTTCTACGATTGTCTTTATTTAACTTAAGTAAAAATTATTTACAAAATGTAAAATCAGTATTAAAATTAAGATTATGGAATAATAATTCTTTCGGGATGCCATCCATGTTCACTTCACCAAAAATTGACATTAAAAGGTGCAAGTCGCTTTCCAAATGCCAAGCTTGCTAAATTAACTTTTATTTTACAATAAAAATTTGGAAATAAATGTATACCCAGTACCATGCTAGGGGGCACTGGGAACACGTGACCACTCCAAAATCCGAAAAATGAAAAATTTTTCTACTGATTACCCTTATGTTTTTTGTCCAAATTTTTTGAAAAAAAGTTGTGCCCCTCAAAACCTAAACAAAGAATCATGCCCATTTCAACCCACAATCCTAGCTACGGCCCTGTGTCTACCGTAATTTTAGGTATAAGCAATAAAATGTTTGACTGCTTTCTGACTCTTTCTTCTATTGTAATTTCTGGATTTTTTACTGCTTGGTAGTCCCATAGAGCATCGATTAACAGTTCATTCATTCGACGGCAAATTTCTGATCCTTAAAAAGAATAATTTTTCCTTGCCTTTAGAATATGATTACGATGTACTAAGGACGATATTGAAAATTGTTTTACGGGCCTAAAATGGGCTAACCAAGAGCGTAGATTTTACAGCACGTCCTAGAGAAGGAGCACAGAAAACACTGCCTTACCTTTATCCGAACAACTTTCGCCATTTTGAAACAGCAAAATAGTCATAAATAATGGGATTTCTTTGCTATCTAGATCTGTAAAAGGTTCGATGAGAAGTTTAGAATAATAATAATGTGCGTCAGGGTTGAGGCTAAAATATGACTTTTTTTTGCTTTTTTGTCCACTAATAATACTTCAATGGATTATATTCAATTACAATGTCATGTGGCGCATAAGCTCCATTACCAAAGGGAAATCCATTTATCAATCCTACTTTTATAATAGCATCTAAATAAAATAACCAAGAGGTTGTTGCAAAATTATGCCGGAATAATTGGCACTAAAATTTTTTGATTACTTTTACACTGGCCAAATTTTTACTTGGTCTTGAATTGGAAGTTGTCGGAATTGAGGTATCATATTAGCAAAATCAGCAGCAAAAACAAACGTTCGGTACCAACAATAGCTAATATCTTCTTTTATCATTATGCGTTCGCGTGTCCATTTAATCTAAAATGGCAATTTTTATAAAAGACAAAGACAACGTTCATATATGGGCAATTCCCGCTATGAAGAAAAGTATTCTCACATGGTGAAGTGGCAACTGACCCACTTCGCACAAAAAACAAGTGTTCAATCCCGACGAGGCAAAAATTTTTCTTGGTCGATTCAAAAAAGTTTTTAAAGGAAACTCAGATAAAATTGATCGTATAATTTTTTCATTTTATTTTTTCTCTTGAAACACTATCCAATGAGCCACAAGGTCGAGGTTTTTGGTTCTGGAAGGGAGAAGGAGATCTATTAAAGTAAACACTACAGAGCTCAAACAAGATCAGCGCAAAATTTTAGATCGCTCTTGTCATAGGAAACATACTCTTGTCCTAGGAGCCACTAGTTCAGGATTCCTTAGACCATCTTCTAGTGAAATATGCCTCCCATAAGCTTTATCCATTTCAATAATTTCATCTTCAGTAACATTAGCATAACGTGGATCGTAGTTATCTTCACAAATTTTGCTCACTGAATATAAGAAATCTATCAGATTTATGCTTCTTCTATGACGATCTTCGTTAGAAAGATTAACCGAGTGACTTGTTTGAACTTGAATTTATTCATAAATTTTTGTGCTGATTATTATTATTACCTGCTCTAATTTCTTCAAGCTTATCTTCTTCCTTCATGTTATCAACTAACTGGCTTTTGTTGGCGTCTCGTAAACCTAAATAAAACGAGCTACATAGAAGACAAGGATATTTCTGTCAAGAAAAAACTCATCACACATGATGTAGTCAAGCACCTCATTTTGCACTCAAATAACCGAGAGGTCGACCCCGTCAGGGCGAAAATTCTATTTGTTTCTAATTGAAACAAGTTGTTAAAGGAAACCCTCTTATAAAATCTGTCGGCGAATTTTTCAATTTCACTTTTTTCCTCCAAACACAATCTATTGATCAACCCAATCGATCCGTGCATTATTAGCGACTGTATGCTCATAGATAGTGTTTCAAGAGGAAAAAAGATAGGTAAAATTCTGCGGCCAATTTTATTGTGGGGGTTTTTTAAACAGCTTTATTTAAATAAGTAAAAAATCTTCGATCTAGCGGGGTCGAAAATTCAAATAGTAAAAAAACTTTACCATTTGAGTGTAAAGTAAGACGCTTGCCACTCTACAATGGATGATGAGTTTTTTAGTAATACTGAAGTTGTATTCATCTATTCCAAGATCACCATATGATTGACCACAATCGAATCGAAAGCAGGATTGCGTTTTTATTCAGGCTAAGTGGCAGCTCTGCACGCTTCACGCCCCTCGACAAATAAAAACGCAACCCTACTACCGATTTCGAGCGCTGGCGTGGCCTCCAAAGTCGGCGCTACCGGCGCCGCTCTCTAAATTCATGTCGACTGCGAAAGCCTAAGCCTAATAACATAAGTAATTTAGAATTTTTACGTTATTAGGCTTAGGCTATCAACGTCGGCGTGAGCTTAAAGCGCGGCGCCGCAGGAGCCGGTAGATCCGACTTTGGAGGCCACAGTCAACGCTGAAATCGGAAGTAGAGTTGCATTTTTATTCAGACTAAGCAGCAGCGAGGCTCGCGAAGCGCGCTAAGCTCTGCCTAGCTTGAATAAAAATGCAACATTCTTTCGATGGTGGTCAATATCTACTTCTGGAATAGGTCAAATTTACCAGGCTGTAATTCACTATGAAGCAAGCATTAGGTTTCACATAAAGCGTCCCTCAGCGTTAAAATATGAAGAAATGGTATTATATAGGAATAGGTGAACACAACTGCAGTAGTACCTTTTTTAACTACTGACAGGAAATGACCCATACCATAAGTTGGCAAGGTGGGGGGGGGGGAGACTCCCGATGAGGTGGTCCCCCTCAATTTTGGGTCCATGAGTGCGTGGGTCAGGAAGGAGACTTCCCCCTTGCCAACCTATGGCCCATACGGATCCTTACTTTCTTCACGCATTCCAACTTCTTTACATTTTTCTAAACGACACGCTCGGCACCGATTTCTTGTCACTAAAATTTTTCTCTGTCTTAGTTTAAAAAGTTATGGTAATACCTTTGTCAATAGAACAGCTTCCATCGTACTTGCACTTATATAATTTTTCTTCAACTATAACTCTTCTAAAGAAGGATTTACATCCATAACCTAAATTTAAAAAAATAAAGATTTAATAAAAAATTTGCCTTACAACTAATAACGCCATAATGATTCCTCACATCTCTATCATCCCCACAAACCGTGCAACAAATTATTTCTGAAGACATAATTATTTAGAGAATAACAAATTACTTAAGAAATTTCATAATTTAAAAAATTTGACATATGCAAAAGAAGAGAGTATGTGCAATAAAATTTATTTTTCTTTGTTTACTTTTCTTTAGTGCGTGCATATGCACAATATAGAGATCAAATATTATCGATTACTTTATCACTTGTGACCTCACGGTGGTCCAAACCTTGCACAAAAGTTGAAACAGCCTCAAAAACGCATTAAAATGATTTGCTTTCGTTGCAAAACCATTTTATAAATATTTTTAGGTTAGCTTAACATGTTTTTGAGGAAAAAGTTTTAAAGCTACTTCGGCTAGGGAGACCCAGTCAACATGGTCTCAAAACTTATGTTGAAAATCTAAAAACTTGGAGCAAGTTCCCCTGGTTCCCGCCACTTAGCGTTGACTAGACTCGGCAAAAAATTTTTTTATTTTCTTCCGGAAATTACCCATTTAGGGGTAATTTTATGCGAAAAATTGATTGTGCGCACTACCGCAACCTTAAAACTGCAGAAAAATGGTGAAAGTTCGCCAAAAACGACCACGCAGGGATGCAATTCGATTTTCTCGAGAAATGAACAAATATCCCCTCATGCATCTCTGCGTGATCGTTTGTGGCGAATTTTCACCAGTTTTCTGCAGTTCTCAGGTTGCGGGGTGTGCGCAATCGATTTCCCGCATAAAATTACCCCTAAATGGCAATTTCCGGAAGAAAATAAAATTTTTTGCCGAGTTTAATTAACGTTAAGTGACGGGAACCGTGGGAACTTGCTTACTGCTAGAAAGCGATTTTTTAAATTTTCATAAAATGAACATTGTAGCAATTTTTTTATAGCCAAATGAGACGAACAAAATGACACCAAAATTATCCAATTTGAACATTGTTTTGGGTTATTGAAACGAAAATTCTGATTCATGTTTTCGTTTCGATAACCCAAAACAATGTTCAATTTGGATAATTTTGGTGTCATTTTGTTCGACTCATTTAGCTATAAAAAATTGCTACAACGTTCATTTTGTGAAAATTTAAAAGATTGATGCAAAAATCGATTTTTCGCAAAAAATAGGATTGGTAATTCCCTAATCGGGAAATTTCGGGAAAAGTTGTCTTAACTTCTTATGGTAAACTCTGCGTAGTTTGGTGTTTTTGGAAAAAATATTCTTCAAATTTTTCTGCATATTGTTACAAAAGACCGCATCGAAAAATAATGACTCAGTAAAAAGTTAAGACAATTTTTTCTGAAAAACACCAAACTACGCAGAATTCACCATAAAAAGTTCATGAAAAAAATTTTTTGTCGGAGATCTTGTCGCGATGTTTGGTCACCCTTTAATGTAATTTGCGAAAAATTAATCATTTTCTATGAAATATGCCGTAATTCACCAGTTATGCTTTCAACATAAGAACTATGAATTGTAATGCACCAAACATGTTTTATTTTAGAAAATATAGGCGAACCCACAAAAAGGGATATAGTTTCTCCGAGAAGATGCTAAATAAAAAAAATCTACTTCATAGGTCGGCAAGGTGGGGGGGGGGGGACCCCGATGAGGTGGTCCCCACTACCTCAATAAATTCGGCTAAGATTTTAATAAAAATGACCTTTTTTTAGCTTGAGATTCTGACACCCAATTTTTATGGACCACTTCATATGTTCGACGGGGTCCTTGAGGTGGTCCCCCTTAATTTGGGTCCATGAGGTGGTCCCCCCTTCAATTTTGGATCTATAAGTGAGTGGAAGGGGGAGGCTCCACACCACCCTAGCCTATTGTAAAAAGTCACTCACCGAGAAATCGAAAAAATAATTGCACAGAAAGTTTTATTATGGTCTCTAGTTACTAAAAAACTAAACTCCACGTTCGGGGGATCGTCAATTTTCAAGGAATATCAAAAACAAAATTTGAGTGACTCAATATACGGGTTTGAACGGTTTTTTGAGTGTATTTTTGTGAAAAGTGAATAAAATGCGTTGATTTTTTGTACTCGGGGAATTTTTCAATTTTGACCTCAAGGGTACCCCTACATAGAGGGGTGACCCCCTATGGAGGTCAAAAAATCGATTTTTCAAAAAATTTTTTAAATTTAAAAAAAGTTGAAAATTTTATTCGGGATCTTGTTCCCCATACCCAAAAACCCCCGAGTATACAAAATCAGCCATTTTAGTCGATTTTTAGCACTTTTTGAAAAATCGATTTTTTGACCTCCATAGGGGGTCACCCCTCTATGTATGGGGTATCCTTGAGGTCAAAATTGAAAAATTCCTTCGGAATCGTGTTCTCATACCCAAAAACCCCCGAGTACAAAAAATCAACGCATTTTATTCACTTTTCACAAAAATACACTCAAAAAACCGTTCAAACCCGTATATTGAGTCACTCAAATTTTGTTTTTGATATTCCTTGAAAATTGACGATCTCCCGAACGTGGGGTTTAGTTTTTTAGTAACTAGAGACCATAATAAAACTTTCTGTGCAATTATTTTTTCGAGTTTTTGGACAACTTTTTTCTAGGGTGGTGTGGACTCCCCCCTTGCTGATCTATGATCCACTTTATCAAATTAAAGATAAACAAATATATGGTATAATATTATTGTGAACATTTTCTTTGTTTTATTGCCTAATTTTCTCAGCAAAACCCCATTTTTGTGCTGCACATCGATTTGTATGATGTTCATCGCATGCTCTCTTGGTTGATCGATCCAACCAGTTGTTCAATTCTCCATCGTCGGTTTCTTGAGACCTTTATACCAAGTATATACCACTCTTGTTCTTGTACCATTTTTTGGATTTCTGACCAAAAACGTTAAAAAAGGGCGTAGGAACCTCCAAAAACAAATATACGCATACCTGGAGGGAATGAGTTAAAAATTTATACTATTTAAAAAAAATTAAAATCAATTTTTAAAAGATTTTCAGCTTCAAATCCTTTTTTCATAATTTTAACAAATCAATGATTCTTGTTCGTTGCTACCCCAAAAATGTTGAAGTTCCGATTTCAGATCCGGTTCATGAACCGGTAAAGTATCTCGAAGAACTCTCCATTCCTTTTTGTGGGTTCGCATATGTTCTCTAAAATAAAAACATGTTTGGTGCATTACAATTCATAGTTGAGAGCAATTATAATGGTGACTTACGGCATATTTCATAGAAAACGATTAATTTTTCGCAAATTAAATTAAAAAATAATCAACAAGAATTCATTAAAAAGTAATCAATTTTAGCAAATTACATTGAGAATACCACACAAGAATTCAAATTTATTAGCGTCATGAAAATAATAAATCTTTATTTCTTTCTAATATCTAGTTATCATATCAGTAAAATATTTCGAACGGATGTACAACGCCGTCTAATACGGCTGAGCTAATTTTTGATAGTAATACCGTTGGGACAGAACTTGAGCGTACAACTTTGCCGGTGGGGGAATGTTCTTGTGGTAATATGACACGATATTATTGGGAGCCTATTTTTTCTAATGAGACAAACTTTTTGAATGATGCTTATGATAATAGAAGGTAAGCATATAGGGCGTTCAGTGCAAAACCAAGGATTTGAAACTTTAATATCTCAGCGAAGGCTAAGAGTTTTTTCATGGGGTCCTTTTTTATTTATTAGAGCATTGTATGAAGTTTTTTATGCCGTAAAGAAAAAATTTTAAAAATTTTATATACCAATTTTTATGCGTCTGAATGTCAAAAGGAGGTATTTCTGAAGTGAATTTTTTAAAATTCTATCGGATTCGGAATCAGCGACCCCAAAAACGGTAGAAAGTGAAAAAATTTCGAAAAAAACTAATTTGCAAAAAAATGACCTTTTGTTTTATGGCATGTTCTAAATCGTTGTAGTTTTCGAGATAATTGCGCTTGAAATTTTTTTTGTGTACAAGCTCTTCGTTGTAATACACAAACTTTTTTGAATTTTTTGCAAAAAAGATTTTTGCATCAATCTTTTAAATGTTCACAAAATGAACATTGTAGCAATTTTTTATAGCTAAATGAGACGAGCAAAGGGACACCAAAAGTATCCAATTTGAACATTGTTTTGAGTTATTGAAACGAAAACATGAATCAGAATTTTCGTTTCAATAACCCAAAACAATGTTCAAATTTGATAATTTTGGTGTCATTTTGTTCGTTTCATTTAGCTATAAAAAATTGCTACAATGTTCATTTTATGAAAATTTAAAATATTGATGCAAAATCGAAAAAATTCAAAAAAGTTTGTGTATTACAACGAAGAGCTTGTAACAAATTCAAAATTTCAAACGCAATTATCTCGAAAACTACAACGATTCAGAACATGCCGTAAAAACAAAAAATGCTCCATTTTTCATGATCTTTCCAAATATATCATTTTTTCATATGGTTGTAAATTACTGAACTGGTCCTTTAAAGGTTAACCCGTTAATTCTGGCTGGGGTCTCGGACGGCGTTCAAACTGGTATATCTCTGGCAGAAGATTTCTCGATGCATTTTTTTAAACTCAAACCCATGCCTTGGCGCACGTTTTGCACTAGTTTTCAAGTCGAAGCTCACCCAGAATAAAAGCTATTTACTGGAAAACACACATCTTTTTTCTGGAAAATTTCAAACATAAAGTCTGGATTTATAATGACTCAAAATTAATTTGCTGATACAAATAGTTTTTCTACGATTGTCTTTATTTAACTTAAATAAAAATTATTTACAAAATGTAAAATCAGTATTAAAATTAAGATTATGGAATAATAGTTCTTTCGGGATGCCATCCATGTTTACTTCACCAAAAATTGACATTAAAAGATGCAAGTCGCTTTCCAAATGCCAAGCTTGCTAAATCAACTTTTATTTTAAAATAAAGATCTGGAGATAAATGTATACCCAGTGCCGTGCTAGAGGGCACCGCGGACACGCGCCCCTTCCAAAATCCGAAAAATGAAAAAATTTTTCTTAATGATCCCCTTATCCCCTTATGTTTTTGCCCAAATTTTTTGAAAAAAAAGTTTTTTCACCAAAATTTCATATATTTTCAATAAAAATGTTCATTTTTTAATTTTTACACTAAAGAATGCCATTTTTTCATCAAAAATTGTCAAATTTTCTCTATTTTTGCTCAAAAATGCGATTTTTTAAACTTTACAGGGTGGTGCAAAAAAAGTGGCACAAATGGTCATTTTTGGGGGGCATTTTTTCAAAAAAATTTTTTTCTAAAAACACCATTTCTAGGGGTAAAAATAGCTGAAAAACACGAATCCGGCATCGAAAAAATTTTTTGACCCCTAAAATGGCAAAAAAGGGTGTTTTTTGAGCCCAGATCATAGAA
>OZJO01006613.1:0-13951 GCA_900406225.1 Acrobeloides nanus
AAATCCTGATTCAAGTTTTCGTTTCAATAACCCAAAACTATTTTCAAATTTTATAATTTTGGTGTCATTTTATTCGGTGAGTTATAAAAATTGTTTTACAATTTTTAAATATCTTTAAAGGCAAAAAGTTAAAAACAAATGAACGACATTGGGACTCGAGCCCACCATCTTAAAGTGGTGGGTTCTAGTCTAGTCTCAATGTTGTCTCTGGAGTCCTAACCATTTGGCCATGAAGGTTTGTTTCCAGTAGGTTTTCCTTTTTTCAACTTTAGGAAACCGTGGAAAAATTATCCTCTTTGCGGGCATTGGGAGGGGATGGTACAATTTTTTATCTCTATATTAAACCGTTCATACGCAGGTAATACAAAAGGTCTAAAAACCAAAAATGATCTTGGTGAATTTTGATATCGTCTGTGTTCAATGAACAGCTCAAAGGTCGAACACCTTATTGAGAAATAAGATAGAAAACACGCAATTCAATATATTTGTATATTCGACCGGTGTTTGATCACAAACTATAAAGGCATTTATGATACAATCTTCTTCTCGCTTAATTGATGTATTAGACAATAACCTTTTTCGGCAGCAACTTTTTTAGTGATACTCAAACTTTGGTTTTATAGACTGGTTTTAAAAATCCATAAAGGTTTAAAAATATGGAAAAACGTTTTTGACATAGATAAAGGAAAAGATTCACAATAAAATTACAGAACATAAATTTTGGGAGTCGTATATGGTTTTTTTTGAAAGCCACTAGGGGTAATTTTTGAAGACTCTATAAGTATTTAGAGGGGTTTCCACCATTCCTATGATAGGGGTGTAGGCAGGATTTTGCATCAGTGGGGCTGAACTGAGTGTTTGATCGGTTAACTAAAAAAACGGTTCGGTTACAAATTTCAAATATTGGATAAATTTTTTTCTTTAGTTGAAACATGAATATGAGTATCTAAACAAAAATATTCAATAGCGCTCCTCGTTAAAAATTATTAGTTATAACTAGTACTTTTTTATTTTCCCTGCTATAGCTAATCTTTTTCCCACAAAAAATTTTTTGAGGGGGTATTCCCATAAAAGTGGTGTTATCGTCTTCTCTCATCGCCTCCTACAGCTTTTGTTTTGGCTGTGGCACTTTAAAAAATTTTTATATCAGAATTAACACGTTCTTGTCTCATAAATTTATTTTTATAAAAACAAAGTTCAAAATACGTAAATTAATTACCATAATGCTATCAGTCTGTCCCTTTTTGAGCATAAATTTCGATTTTCGTTTGCTTATTTCAAAAACCCTGATCATAATGATGATCCCGATCTCTTTTTCAAAAATCCTGATCAAAATGATGATCCCGATCTCTTTTGGTGATACAAATAATGGTACCTGAACTCTTATGGATGATGCCAAAAAATACCCGATCTCTTAAAGGGGAGAGGTATTTTTTACGACTTAATCTCCGAAAAATTTTTTTCCTATTTTTTTTTTGCAAAGTGACATATCCAGAGGTAATTTTATGCGAGAAATCGATTCCGCGCATTCCTGAAGCATGAAAACGTTTCCTTGACCCTGATTCAGGGAATGGGGTGGGTGAATTGAAGCGAAAATCAAATATTTTCGGATTTTTATGAGAAAATCATCGATTCTTAGGTTTTTCTAGGTGGGGAATCGATTGCGCGCACTTCTGAACCGTGAAAGCGTTTCTTTGACCATGTTTCAGGAACTGTAAATATTGTCTCATAAAAATCCGAAAATGTTTGATTTTCGCTTTAATACACCGATCCTTTCCTGAATCAGGGTCCAGGAAACGCTTTCATGCTTCGAGAATGCGCGGAATCGATTTCTCGGATAAAATTACCCCTGGATATGTCACTTTGCAAAAAATTTGGAAANGAAAAATTTTTTCGGAGATTAAGCCGTAAAAAATACCCCCTTTAAATTTTTGAGTGATTGCTTCGATTTCCATGCCACGGATTTTTAAAATCAAATACCCTTTTTGATAATTATGATACCGATCTTGTGATTACCTGGGTAGAGGAATGTCTTTTAATCTTTGTTCATTAGAATATATTTTAAGACTACAAAGTGTAAAAACACTGTAAATTTATTGTTATTAACAATCTCTATGAGATTGACGCACTAACGCTAGTTAATCTTAAAACAATGTCGGTTTTGTTCAGTTGGTTAATTCGTCAAAAGGGTATTTTCCGGTCTATTTGAAGTGGAAGAATGTTACCAAACGTTACGAATAAACTGTAATGATTAAAAAAATAAAAATGTGTTAAGATTTTCACACAAAATACACTTGAAAAAATAAATAATATTATACACTTTCACTTGTATTCCCTTGGATCCGTGACGTAGGGAGAAAAGTCGTATAGAGGGAACTTCCCCAAAAAAACTGATTTTTCTCAAAGACATAAGAGGGACCCTTATGTGTAGGGATTTGTTTAAATTTTGGGCCTCTAAGGGGGACCTTCCCCCTGCCTAGGGATGCCATTTTCGCTTATTTCTAATCATTGTTGCTTATTTTTTGATTCAATGATTATTTTTTGCACTAAAAATTATTATCTTTTACGATTTTTTTCTTTAAATGATTATTTTTTTACGTAAAATGATTAAAAATCGAAAAGTCTGATGGCACCCATACTCCCTTGCCTAACCACTGCCTTGGATACCCTGTAAATAAAAAAGATTACTGTATCTAATAAGTTATTTTCGTTTTTAAATAACCTCGATTCTTTCTCAAACTTATAATAATTTTGGGAATTCCTTTATCATACTTTGTTTGGGAATGACCACAATTTATTACGACTAGACTTGCGATCTAGATAAGCGAAAACCTTTGGGGAAACCCATGAATGTCGTAGCTTTTTCTATAGATGTCAATGACATTTTCCGAATATAAAACCTGTCCGGGCATGTACCACGTGCTTGCGGGTAAATTATATGTGCATTGATATACATCTTATGATTGAAAGGATTCCCCAAACCGAAAAAGGAATAAATAATTCTTCTCCAATAATAATGTTCATAAACTTTAGAAAAAACTTTTTCATAAAATTTTCTAAAAAACCCTATTTGGGTTTTTAATGCGAATAATCCAAAAAATGCACTCCCGATGTCTGAAATTTTTTCTTGACCCTACATCGACTAGCAACTTGGCTCAAAAAGGATTCTTTATGTCAAATTGATGCCAATTTGGTCTGAAATTTATTTTGTAATCGGGGATTTTCGGCTATGGTGAATAAATAGCAGATAAAAGAATAAAAGGAAATGCGCGTGTTCGATTTTTGGCTCATAAAATCATCGCCAATCGATTTGCCATAGTCGAAAAGCCTCGATTACAAAATTTCAGGCCAAATTGGCATCAATTTGACATAAAAAACCTTTTTGAGCCAAGGTATTAGTTGATATAGAGTCAAGGAAAAATTTTCAGACATCGGAAACACACGTATACAGACACCCCGAAACTTTCTGCGGGCGAACACGACCAGCCCGCGGGCGAAATGAGTCTTGCCCGCAAAATTTGCGTCGAAAATCATTTTGGTTTGCGGGCGATCCCCCTCCCCCTAAATTCGGGGGGGGGGTTGTACATATGTGATCGAGAGTTTGCTTTTTGGATTCCCAGCATCAAAAAACCCATATAGGGTTTTTGTAGAAAATTTTATGAAAAAAAATTTTTCAGAAAAAAAGCCCTGTAATTTGCGGCAGCTAATGCTTAGTAGTATCAAAAATTGATTGGCCTAAATGGCCATCCATAAATTACGTTTGCAAAAATTTCCAATTTAAAAATTGATCGATTTGAATTTTTGTAAAAAAATTTGCACCAACAAATTGTTGGTCTTTTGCACATGGCAAATTTTTTTTAGACAATCTAATATATCATTTTGATAACTTTTTTCTTTTGGTCGTTGCTCTTCCAAAATTTAGTTTAAAAAATCTGCCAAACTTCCATTATGGTTTGTTCTTTTACACTCCTTTTTGATCATTAATCTTATTTTTGAGATTAATGACTTTAATTTTGTTGCAAAAGACACGTTATTTTTCAAATGAAAGTTATTCTTGAAGATAAAATTGTCATCTCATGATATCCTGCAAAAATAAAAAGTGATCATCAGCCAAAAATGAGCGATCAAATAATTTTTAAAGATCATCTATAAAGTATGACTGTATAAAAATAAATTTGGTACAAATGTAAGAACCGATCAAAAAGAGCTTAACTCATTGGCAATTGCCACTCTGGTATTCTTGACATAGCAGACCAAAGTGTGCAAAAAAGTGAAACACCCAAAAAAACTTGATAAAACGCTTATTTGCGTTGCTAATAACATGTTTACAAAAAACATTTCCGAGTTTTATCACGAGGAACTTTTTTTCGTTTTTATTTTTTTCTAAGTTCGAAAAAAAGCCGTTTTATGCATGTGCACAAAGATTGGCATAACTCCTCGAAAGCTTTATGAATTTCAATAATTCTTTTTTGTAGTATTCTTCAGATTCGAATTTATCTTTCTGGGAGAGAATTTTTTGAAAGAACTTTGTTTTCGATTTTTAAAACGCGTCTGACGTTTTGACTTTTTTGAAACTTAAAAAGAATAGAACCTTTTAAGGCAACATTCATTTTTTGAGATCGATAGCTTAAACGATTGCTAATGGGTTATAAAACAATGTACAGAACGATTTTCTTTTTTAGCTTCAAAAAAATACAATTTTTCTTGCAAAAACTGTAAATTTTAGATAGTTTTTGACATTTTTTGAAGTATAAAAAATTTATTTCTCCTGCAACCGGAACAATCATTCTGTCACATTTTTATATAGTCCATTAGCAATCGTTTGAGCTACCGATCTCAAAAAATGGATGTTGCCTTAAAAGGTTCTATTCTTTTGAAGTTAGCCTTTTTGTTGATTTTATATAAATCGATTTTTTGATCCCAAAAATGATTTTTCCCGGGAAAGTGATGTTCTACAAAATTGTTCCCCATAAAATTTCGCATTGAAATGACACCTTCTTGATGGTTTTTGGATGTCAAGGAAAAAAGTTATGGTCAAATTTCTCAATAAACCCCTATTAATATATTAAGGTTTTCGGATGAAATGGGTAACTTCCAGTGGTCATAATCAAAAAATTCCTTCAGATTCGAGTTCTCCATGTCGAAAAACCACCGAGTACAAAAATCAGCGGATCATTTTTTAAAGCTGAATCAGAGTTCGGGAAGCGTTTTCGCGCTTTGGTAATGCAATCGATTATACGCAAAAAATTATTCTTAGAGGAGTCATTTTTAGAGAAAAAAATTCGGGTACCAAATTCATGTAAAAATCACAAAATTCCACTTTTTTGAATCACGAGGGTATCACTCCAAAACCATAAGAGTGACTTTTATGATTTTTCGGGTTTTTGGCCGTCTGGGAAGTACATACTCGGATCCTCCATTGACTGCGCCATTGGGGTTCAAGCTCTCGAAGAGTGCATTTGCTATTTTTTAAAATTCAATTTGTGTAAATTTTCTTATTATGCTCCGTAAGTGACTTTATTTTTATTTTTTGAGTACTTCTTTTGTCACGCTTCCGTACGACAAGCATAACTACATAAATCATAAAACCAGTTACTTATCAAACGAATGTTTCGGGGGAAACCCAAATTTCCTTCATATTTCATCAGAATTAAGTTGATATGCAAAACCTTTTGACCATTGAGCACGTGAGGTTTCGTCTTTGTTAGTTTGGGTATTACCATTATCAATCATCTTTACCGTGATTTAAAGTTAAAATAGTGGTTTCATGCTATACTATATTCTTTGAAGTATTATAACAAAATAAACACAGTCAAAAATTTAATTTTGAAACTTATTAAAAATTTGCTACACACTAATCAGTGCAGTAGGCGGGGGGGGGGGCAAGGGCCACAAGGGGAACATGTTCTCTCTCTAGCCGGAAAAATGAAAAATTTCTCCTAATGCTCCCCCTTATGTTTTGCCCAAAATTTTGATAATTTTTTGAAGATCCTGATGGTCCCCCATTGCAATTTTTTACCAAAATTGTCCATTTTTCGACAAAAATTGATCATTTTTTCACCACAAAAATTCATTTTCTGAGCACTTTCAGTTTAAAAACTAGCATTTCTCAAAAATTATTTTGCCAAAAATGCTTTGGTCCCTCCTTTTGTTTTCCCCAAAATTTTGGCAAATTTTCGAAAAAAACATAAGGGGGACCAAGCAAGCAGAGTCGAGCTCCATATAGTAGCCGATCTGCATATTTTTACATAAAAGTAGTCGGCTGAGAAAGGAGCCTAGAATCTGAAAAATTTAATATTAAACGAGGCGAAGAGTGAAGTGAGACGAGGCGGCGAGCCATCGAGCTGAGTTCCATATTCTGAATCAGATATTTGATGAACATTTCTTCTATTATCACATTGATCATTTGTTTCCAGAGATTTCCGTCTAAAATGAAATATTCTTTCAAGTTATTACAATTTTCTATATAATCAGTTTATCAATTAGCGATCAAGTCAAAATGGCAGCCTAAAACAGCCGCCTGACTTGTGGAATGTAAAAATTATATTAACAATTTTATTCGATTTCATCTAAAAATATTTTTGGAATTGGTAAAAAAGTATTTGTGAAATGCGGAATTGAGCTCTCGATTTGTATGCAAGTTGAGTTTCTTGCCACTGCATCATGTATGACGCATTTTTTATCTTAGTTGGAAATACAGTAGATTCTCGATAGTCCAGTCCCCCAAAATCAAAATTTCAAAAAATCATATCTCCATTTTAATGCTATTTTTTCGTTAACCACATTTTCCCTAAAATTCTATATAAGATTCTAGGGAAAATATGGTTAATGAAAAAAATAGCATTAAAATTGATGGAGATATGATTTTTTGAAATTTTGATTTTGGGGGACCGTAATATCGAGAATCCACTGTACCCTATAATTTTTGAAAAAAAATTTACAAGCCGTTAACTGCTTAGCATGTTTTTTGTTGCAATTTTAAATCATTTTCTTTAATAATTCTATCACCCAGATTGCCAAACTTGAACTATGATTGATGTTTTTAATACTAAATTGAATGATCGCTTAAAGTTCAGAAATTCAGTAAAAAAATCATCTTATTGTTGATCATTATTGCCGATTGTCAATTGTAATAATATAACCATTTAGAAATGTTAGTTCAAATGCTCAAAGACTGTAAACCCAGCGAAACCAAAAACAAAAACACGTGGTCGTTGATCAATTAATTTGGGCTGTCGTTGAAACACATAAGAAAATGAAAAAGGTGGGGTTTCCTTGCCGCACGCGCGAGTTTGAAATCTGCATAAAAGCAATGAATTTTTTACTCTAGTCATATTCTTGGTTTTCGACTTCAAAATCTCAGAAGGTTTAGAAAACTTTTACCTAGCCAAAACAAGCTATTATGGATGCCTCTTCACTTTGTCATATGCAAGATTGTGGGTAAGTAACTTGAAAAAACCTTCGAAAAAAATGGACAAGCTCGATCTGGCCGCCCTGGCCGATACTTGTTCGAGTTTTATTGATCCAACACCTCCCCCCCCCCTTTCCACTGATTCAAGTATTATTTAGACGTGAAATATCATGATTCAGAGCAAAGCAGGGGAGAAATTTTTGCTCACTAAAACCATTTAAAGTCTAGACTTTAATGGTAAAATTTTAGGTTTAAAGCCTTCTACCGAAACAAGAAAGAAAACTCATCCCAATATATTGAATCAGATAAATCCAGAACAGAACTCTCATTCGAACCAAAAGAAATGTATAATCACAAGAGTGCTAAAACGACTTTCGGATACCCCTATGTAGAAGTTTCCAAAGGCTCTTAGTAATATATAAAATTAGTCATTTTTGTGTTTTTGTATTTATTTGTTTATTTTATGCAGATGATAATATTTATCAATAAAAAAATTTAAATTTCCAATCTAAACTAGTGTAAAAATAAAATATGTAACATAATTTATTTTAATAACTTTTGGTTTCTTGACATTATCTGTCAAAAGCTTTTCAGCATTTTTTTGACGGATGCAAAAAAGACTGGACGTTTTGAAACTCGTCTACCAGCTCGGGCTCTACCATGAACCGAATAGAGATTCTTCACAGCATTTTGACACAATTCTCCTACAAAACCTGGTAGACAATAGGGTTGCCACATGCCATTTCATAAACCGGAGCAAAAATCGGTAAAAGCCGGAGAAATTTTTTAAAAAGCGTAGAAAATTTCATGACTCTTTTGCTGTATAAGTAATTTTTTAAAAATGATTTTTTGTTGCTAATGTGTAAATAATGTGTAAAAAATTTGCATTTAATTTTAATCATGTTTATTTTAATCAGTATAACAAAACAACAAAATACGTGTTAAAAAATTTTATCGGATTTATGGGTTGCAGAAGAGATTTTCTTCTCGATGTCCTCAATAGTTTCCAGAAACTTTTCATCTCCACGCAACTCATGTTCCCAGAATTGAATTTTACTTGAACAATATAGGACACGGTTTCTAGCATCAATCGGTTCCTCACATCCGTCCATTGATCACCAATTAGGCTAAAAATACGTTCGGTGATAGCGTTGCAACAAGGGACAGTGAAGATAGCATCAACTATTTCGGTAAATTGAAGCATAGTTTTAGAAGAATTTGCCACTTCTCAGAAGAGCAAAGCTTTTCGAACTTTTCGTATTCACCAATCGTTTTTAGTTTTACAATGGTTTCGTTGATTTGCTGAGTCTAAATTGGATAGAATTTAAAGCATTTTTTACAATTTTTACTTCATGAACAATCGAATCTTGCGGGGTAAACCCAGGGATAATTTTATCAATTGGCTTGAAAAAGCCTAGAATGTCTCGTTTCATCTAAAAAATATTATCCACCTTTAAACAAACATAATTAAAAAAGCGTAAAAAATAATGACAATAAAAATTATGTAAAATAAAATTTGATAAAGATTTTCTAGAAAATGTTGAAATAACAAACTTTCCGTTTAATACTCATTTTTATAACATTAGAAAGAAAAATTTAAAAACCGGAAAAAATTTGAAAAACCGGAGAAAATGTCAAAAACCGGAGTAATTTCTCCGGTTCCGGAGCGATGTGGCAACCCTAGTAGACAAGCACAATGATTTTTGATAGAAAGTCACCATTTTAGCAAGGATTATTGTTGAACGACGCCGCTTAATGCGGAATCTTTGCTAGATTTTGACAATACTGTACACCCGAGCAGTGGCGTGTCCAGGGAGAGACAGGAGAAAGCATGCCCCCTAAACCGAAAATTTCTTAAGAAAAATGGAATTTTTGACCAAAATTCGATAGAAAACTGAGGTTTTTACCTAGTTGTCCCTTCCCCAAATCAAAAAATTAAAATCCTGGACACGCCTCTTTAACCGGGTTGGCAAATGCATAAACCTTGTTTCAAAATTTCATCATTTTTACAAAGTCCATTATTGGATGATGCCGCTCGATGATTACCAGTAAAACACAAACCTAATTTATGAAAAAGATTATATTCTTTTTTATGCTTACCAATATAAAAAACCAAGTAAATAGCAAAAAGAATTTCATTTTTAGACCATATGAAGATTAATTAAGTTTCCGAAAAAATCACTAGACTTGAGAAACCATGAGATGGAGACTTTCATCCATTTTCTAAAATCCAACAATTCGTGGACAACCGACCCAAAAACTTGTTCTAATCGAATTTTCCGATATTAAAAACCATATTCTGAAAAAAATTGCATCAAAAAAACTTTTTCCTACGAGAAATGGCGCGTGGAAAAAGGTACCTTTAGAGACAAGAAAATAGCCCGATGTAAATGAAATAACAGCACCAAGAATACAATTGTAAGATTGGATAGTGTTATAGAAAATATATCAACGAACAAATACGTTCCGATGGTAAATTTTGCGCTCAACCCTATAGAGAATCCAATAAATGGGGCAAGTATAACTGGTGAATATAAAGTATAAGACATGGATAGGACAAAGCTAGTCGTTACAATATTTAGAAATAGCCATTTTATAGGCTTGTTTTCCTTCGGCGAATGCATTAAAATTAGATAAATCGTCAAAGGAAATAATACTATAGTAAATCCTCCATTTATATAGTAGAGGTATGGAAGAAATTTACAGAATTGTATAAAATTTTCATATTCTCCGATAGATATATTGTCACTAGAATTCATAGTTGAATGATTTAATATGTCTGAAAAATTTTCCAGCGAATAAGCGGATTGGAAATTTAAAGAGGTAAGTAGGTAAAATTTTTTAAATAATTTCTAAGAAAATACACATTACTTCATTTCATTTCAAAGATTAAGAATTACATGAACAATAATCATCTTAAGTGCTAATTATATTTTACATATATACAGGGTGATCAATAATTTACTCGCGTATTTAAAAAATTCGCCAAAAATCGAGCTACATCGAGAGCTCAGCTTTCTAATGACACCAAAACTATATTACCAACATTTAGGGATTCAGAAATATGCCCATTTTATTAAAAAGGGCAAATTTTTAGTGTTTTTGACTCTGAAAAAATCGAAAATAAACTCTTTTTCAGTAATTTTTTTCTTAAAAAAATTTTTAAACATTTTGTTGTTAATTTATTATTGGTTTCATAAAATGTTGTTTAAAAAATGGCTCCATTTATTTAAGCATACCCTGTAGGGGTTCCATATCGTCAATAATTAATGATTTTTATCACTATTTTGGGACTTTTGTCACTATTTTTTTCTAGTTTGATTATATAAAGTCACTATTTTCAACAATTTTGTCACTAATTGGAGATTAATATATTATTTAGCACTCATAAATGGAAGGGTTTTGAATAATTTTTTATTAAAAATATATGTTAAAGGACCAGACCACTTGGGAAAAGTTGCCATGATTTGTATATAATCAGAAAGTTGATGAAATTTGAAGCATTTTTTGTTTTTACGGTATGTCCTGAATCGCTCTCGTTGTCAAGATAATCGCATGTGAAGTTTCATTTATGTATTGCAACGAAAACATGTACACAGAAATCAAATCCCTGATTCAATAAAAATCTGTGTATTGGCACGATTGGTCAATTTAATCGACTGATCGTATCAATACACAGATTTTTATTGAATCAGGGATTTGACCTCTGTGTACATGTTTTCGTTGCAATACATAAATGAAACTTCTCTTGCGATTATCTCGACAACGAGAGTGATTCAGAACATGCCGTAAAAACAAAAAATTCTCGAAATTTCATAAACTTTCTGAATATATACAAATTATGGCAACTTTTTCCCGAGTGTAGTGGTCCTTTAAATTAAACTACAAAATGGTAATATTTTATCTTTGTTGCACACGTTCATGCTATGGCTTGCACATAGTTTTCTTTTCTTAAACATAACATTTTCAATATAAAACATCTATATGGTTTAACAAGCAACATCAGTAAAACATAACCTATAGGTACATGTAGAGTCATCAAAGCACTTACAGTGATGATAATATATATGTTATTTATAATATGAAACCCATTTAAAAGCAATAAAATTTTCGGCATCGTTAGACATGTAATTATGAAAATACTCTTCACAAAGACAGCGCGGAAGAAAATCAATTGCATTTGAAAAGTTCTTTCGCTTAGAAAATTGCTGGTCTTCTTAATTTGGTAAAGAATTTTGAAATTGAAGTAAACTATGAGAGTTGATTGTAGAAAAAGATTTGTACTGGCTACTATGATATAAATTGATAGCCATAAATTTTCAGTTGGTGGATAATATATCATAGAAGGCTAAAAACTTATGGGTCTATTCAGTAGTGGAATAGAAATTTCGATTTTCGAATTTTGGTCCTCAAAATGGGTCGTAATTCGATATTCCAATTTCTAAGATCACCTATTTAACCACTCGCCAAACCGCTTCTGGGTCAACAAAATCTCGGACCTCACCTCTCTCCCCTTGGCCCTCCCCTATGAGCGTTGTCGGATTTCTCCCCCCTCCCCACTACGTACCTGGGAAGGGGATCCTTGAAACTTAGCTAATCTACAACCCTGTTTGTACCTGATGTTCTTTAATAGTTTTAAATAAATTTATCATCTTCAAGTTTTCACTGTCATCCTTGCCATTAAAACTCGTAAATGTTAAATTTTGGATATTTTCATTATAACCTAAGTGAATTAATGTGATTATACCCGGTTCAAATATAACTATATAAGCTATATAAACAGCAAAAAACTTTTTTGCTCCACCATAAAACGTGTTTACATCTTTATCAATCGATATAGCCCGATGTAAATGAAATAACAGCACCAAGAATACAACCGTAAGATTGGACATGGTTACAGAAAATATATCAATGAACAAATATGTTCCGATGGTCCCAAATTTTGCGCTCAACCCTGTAGAGAATCCAACAAATGGGGCAAGTACAACTGGCGAGCATACAGTATACGCTATGGCTAGGACGAAACTAGTCGTCACAATATTTAGAAATAGCCATTTTATAGGCTTGTTTTCCTTCGGCGAATGCATTAAAATTAGATAAATCATCAAAGGGAATAACACTATTGTAAATCCTCCATTTAGATAGTAGATGTATGGAAGAAATTTACAGAATTCTATAAAATTTTCATATTCTCTGATATATATGCCATCACTAGAATTCATAGTTGAATGATTTAAATAAGAAAATTTTCAGACGAATATGCAAATTTTAAATTTGAAGAGTTAATTCGTAAAATTTTTTAATGATTTCTAAGAAAATGCACAATAAGTTACTTCAATTATTAAGAGACGCTTTCTTGCACTCGAACTTGAAAAGGGCATAGTGTTAAACGGTTCGACTGCGCTCCAAATTGAATTTATTTAGTGAGATTAACAAATGGGAAAATTTTAAAGATCATTTCAAGTTAAAATTCGATTTCTAAAAAATTCAAAACCTTATTCGAAGTTCAAAAACCCGATTTTATGTTGAATTTTTGATTTTTCTAAACTATGAGCAGGCTCCCCTCCTTGCCGACTTATGGTCTAGAACATTCAAGATAATTTTTTCGGCCAAAATTTCAATCTGGCCGATGTATTTCAACACGGAGAACATTTCTAACGCGGTTTTTAAACAATCCAAGAAAACTTTTTTCGAATCCTCCAACTGTGCCTCTTATAAAAATGGCCCAAAAATCGAAGTTTCTCGGAACCACGCTAGAAGCGTTCTCCGTGTTAAAATACACCAGATATAATTCATTTCCGCCGCCAATGGAAAAGAAAGTCAGGTAGGGATGGCTAAGTGGCTCTCCGCTTTACACTGCTAAGGGCGAGGGTTCGATCCCGGAGGTCGAAATCAAAAATATCATAATTCAAGATTTCATCATACAAACTACAAACTTTCTGATTTAAACCTTCGAATTTTTTGTAGTTTGTATGATGAAATCTTGAATTATGATATTTCTGATTTAGATCTCCGGGATCGAACCCTCGCTATTCGGAGTGCAAAGCGAGAGCTTTACCACTTGTCCATCCCTTCCGGACTATTTTTTCCATTTACGGCGGAAATGAATTATAGCCCAGTGGTTATGCGATTGCTTTATCATTTTGCAGTCCGGGGTTCAATCCCTAGCGAAGAAATTTTTTTTTGCATTTTTTCTTTTTAAATTTTTATTACAGTAAAACCTCCGTATAGTGACACCCCCTGTGTATAACAATTTTTTGATTATTTAAAAAATTTTGAACGAGTATGAGTATCGAAATGAAAGCCTGGATTTTAATTTCTTAAGGGATATTTGAAAAATTCTGCCGCCAATCGATAGAGTGCATCGAAAAACGGTAGATCCCAAATTTCGTAAAAACATATTCTTCGTTTTTGAGAAAATTTAATTCAAAATTAATTAAAAATGATCGAAATTCGCTAAAAATTATGCAAATTTTAACCATTTTTAATAAATTTAGAATTAAATTTTCTTAAAAACGAAGAATATGCTTTACGAAATTT
>OZJO01006620.1:0-40233 GCA_900406225.1 Acrobeloides nanus
GGGGGGGGGGGGGGTACACGAACCCCCCATGATAGATGGATGGATGACTATAAAGGCGGAAGGTCCGAGGATGAGTGGTAGGCGGAGTACTGTACCCCCCCCCCTTGGTGACCTATGCCGCTTGTGTCATTCCGCGAGCTTGGAGCACTCCTCTATGGAGAGCTCCGAGCGATCAGTACTATTTTACTATACCTGAAAGTTAGTCAAAATCGCGAGTAGACCAAAAAGTACTACAAGGCATTTTGGATTCCCTTGTGGTGCTAACATTCACAGTTCAATCCTCTTGTAATGTAATCAACCAATTAGGTGTTAATAAAAACGATAAAGCAGTAATAGACTCCAGTACGAAATAATTAGGCACTTTTAATTGAGAAATAAAAGTCTTCACCATTCAGTACCCTATTGTTTGGGTTGTTTTGATCTGAAAATAATCTTGGTTTATAAAGGCTTCTGCAAATAATCATAACAGAAAAAATCCGGAAACAAACTCTGAGTACTGATGTACTGATCTTTGAGTACTGGTCATTTTTGAGTATGGGTCTTGATCTTACTTATCGAGGATTTTTATATGGTATCTTATCAGTGGTCTCAAAAGACCAGTGACACTTTGAGATCAGAAGGCAGTTTGGCGATTTGAGCGGATAAAACCGGTCCTTGTTCTATATTAATACAAAGTGGGCGTACTTGCGCAACATCTATTGCTCAAGGGGTTTTAGTTCATTTTCGCTTCAATATACCCACCCCAACTCTGAATCAGGGTCAGGTAAATTTTTCCATGCCTTGAAAATGCGCGCAATCGATTCCTCGCATAGGAAAACCCCTACCCAGCCGGTTTTCTAGTGAAAATTCGAATTTTAGTTCATTTTCGCTTTAATATACCCACCATACGTGGGCAAGGGGGGGGGAGCCTCCCCCCCCCAACCCACTCACTCATCGGCCCAAAATTAGGGGGGACCTTCTCACTCGGCCGGACGAGTGAGAGGGTCCCCCCAACCCACTCACTCGGGTCCCCGTAATTTTGGAGCATTTTCAAAATATTTTTGGCGCTGGTTTATTCTTACTTATAAAGATTTACATAAGAAATTTTCGACCAAAAAAAAAGGTCGCCAACTTAGCCGGGGGGACCCTCTCATCGGACGCTCCCTCNCCCCCCCCCCCCCCCCCACCTTGCCCATGTATGATACCCACCTCGTCCTTGAATCAGGGAAGCGTTTTTACGCTTCGGGAATTCGAGCAATCGATTCCCCGCATAAAATTACGTCTAGGCAAAATTTTTTATCCGTTTTTGGACACTGTAAAAAGAATTGGCTCCTAGCGGGATCGAACCTGTGGGTCCCAAGTTGCTTTACCTGCAAGATCGGATGGGATCTCTCTTTACAGGGGCCGGAGAACTTTTTTAGGATTGTGGCTGGAAACAGACTTTAATCCAATTAACAAATGATTTTCTCGAATTTTCGCGTCGATATGCAACTTTTCTTGAATCCGAGTTCAAATTCGGATTCCCGCATATTTTTACTCCAAAAGGGGTCGTTTTTAGGCAAAAATGCGATTTTTACGACTTTTCGCTTCAATACACAATACGCTTTCCCTGAATCAAAGAAGCGTTTTTTGCTTCAAAAATGTCAAATTCGAATTCCCCGCATGTTTTTACCCCTAGAGGAGTCATTTTCAGAAAAAAATTTCGAAAATTTTTTCACAGGGCTCCTATTGTGTAATAGCTCCGAAATTTTTTAAATTAAAGGACCAGTCCACTTTTGGACCGAATTTTTGTTCAAAGTGGAAAAGAACATTCACGTTGGGGCAACCACTTTTTGCTTTGGAAGTAAATTCCAATTCGACAACCCTGCGGAGATATTTGACATACAAAATTGTATAGAAATTTTAAATGTGTTTGTGTATTGAAGCGGATTGATCCTGATTCAAATCTGTTTATTGAAACGAATTAATCCATTTTTACAAAGATCTTAAAGTTTTCATAAAATGAACATTGTAACAATTGTTTATAACTCGCCAAGACGAATAAAATGACACTGAAAATATCAAATTTGAAATTTAATTTGAGTCATTGAAACGAAAACCTGTTTCAATAAACAGATTTGAATCAGGAATTCAAATGGCATCAATCCCTTCGCTTCAATACACAAACACGTTTAAAATTTTTATGCAATTTTGTACCTCAGGTTTGTCAAATTGGAATTTACTTCCAAAGCAAAAAGTGACTGCCCCAACGTGAACTTTCTTTTTCACTTCTGAACAAAAATTTGGTTCAAAATGCATTGGCCCTTTAAATCCAATAATTTCTAATAAAAACCGAACACGACTATCCTAAAAACACGCCAGACAGACAAATGACTTTTATAAGTAAAAAAATGATTGCTCTTTGCATCTGTCCGTAGTCGTTCTTTTTCATTTCTTTGCTCCCTGGGATATATTAGACGTGTGTTCCGTCTTTCGGTTTCAAAAGCTTGTGCGATAGAAAAGTGTTCCCATGTTCCCTCAGAGTTTAATCTTCGAACATATCATGGGATAGAATAATGCCCAGACCTTTTAATGACGTCAATTGAAACTGATATGCCTACAAAAGCACACATAATTAAGCCATAAAATACACAATCTTATACCTAATCGAAGACTTAAAATTTTGATCCAATTAAAAGTAAGAAAAGTGAAAGCTTAAAGTTTGAGCTGCTCAAACTATGACAAAATTGATCAGACACCCAACGATAGAATTGTTGTTTGATAAGAAAGAGTTTCTGTTGTCCATGAAATACTTCCGAATTCAAACAATTGACACCAGACTCGATAAATGATGATAAAAGCTAGTGATAAAGTTAATTGTTTTTGCAAAGATTTTAGGTACTTTTAAAGAGGGTGCATTTTGCGATCATTTGAGAGAAAAATTATACATCAGCTCAAAGAAAGTTGTGAAATTTTAATTTGTTACACATACTTCATTACCTGAATCTCAATCCATCTTGCATTTTGATGATTCGGAAATGCGTGCAATCGATTTCTCGCTTAGAAAACCCTTAGAAATCGGGTTTTTTTTGCAAAAAAATCAATAATTAGTTTATTTTTGATTCAATACACATACCCCTGAATCGGGGAAGCATTTTCAGGGTTCGGGAATACGCACAATCGATTCCCCCATAAAATGACCCCTATAGGGTCATTTTCAGAAAAAAATTAAAATTTAAAAAACAACGTTATTTTGGTTCCATCTCCCTTAAGAGTACCAAGAATGTTTTTTTAAACGTTATTTATATCAGTTGAGATTTTGACCTTAGAACCGGGAGACCGAGCGCCTTAGGCGCTCAAGGGCTCGGCCTTCGGCCTCGCTTTGATGCCAAAGAATATATGTTGAAACTATTTTTATGGTTTTTAAACGTTTTCGACATAATTTTCAATTTTTATCGATAAAAATCAAATTTTTTCCATTTTTTCGAATTTTTTTCAAATTTTTGGATTTTTGTCAATTTCTATCCAAAAAAGCTGCAGAAAATTTTCAAATTTTTCTGCAGCTTTTTCAACACGCTTGAACGCAGCTTGAAAAAGCAAAAATATTTTGACGAGGACCGAACCTGCGCTTTTCCGACTGCAAAGCTAACGCTTTACCAACTGCACCATGAAGGCAGATCAACAAAAGTGTTTTCATTTCCGACCAAATACCTAAAATAAAAAGGCAAAAATGAAAAATTGAATTTTAAATTTTTCCAGAGGGGGTACCCCATGATTTTGGTGTCGTTTTTCTTTTCGCGCCGAGTTCTTTTCAGAAACCTAAGCCGTAACGGGATCAGACTTAAGGTTACGAAATTTGTCCGTACAGACAAACGCACATTTCTCGTTTAATATTAAAAGATTTTTAGGGGGCAACCCCCAAATTTTTTAATTTTTACAAAATTTTTTATTAAAAAATAATATCGCCATCGTGTTCTCCATACCTGAAAACCCCCGAGTAAAAAAAATTAGCCGATTTGGAGCCATTTTTGAAATTCACATATTTTTCAATTTTTAGGGGGTAAAAAAATTGAAAAGTAGCCCCTTAGAAAAAATTGAATTTTTAATTTTTTCCAGAGGGGGTACCCCCATGATTTTGGTGTCGTTTTTCTTCTCTCACCAAGCTCTTTCGAAAAATCTAAGTCGTAACGGGATTGGACTTAAGGTTACAAAATTCGGTGACACAGACAAACAAACAAACAGACATTTGTCGTTTAATATTAAAAGATAGGACAAATAAGGATCTTGAACTTCAAATAAAAAGTGATTTGGTTCAAAAACGTGGGACACAATTTGCCAAACTAAAAAAAATCCCTATTCTAATTCTAGACATGTTTCGTTTAAACAATAACAATTTTTGATTGCTTTGAGGCATTTTTAAAAAATTAATTTGGCGAATAAAACTAAAATCAAATTGACAGCTATTTTTGATCATTTTCACCCACACATCATTTCCACCCACAAATCAGATTAGGCGACCAAAAATTAGGAAATTAAAACTGGAACAAGAAGCGGAAAATGGATATGATCAAACGAATTGGAATATTTCGAAGATTTTCATATACTTAGTGCTATGCACAGAGGCTTTGTGCATTTATTTCTACGCCAACTTTTCTCATAGGCATATAATGAGCAGACAAAGAAAATGATTCCATCGACTAATCTATTTATAGCAACTTTAAGACTATCATGCGATAATAATACTAGACTAGCAATTCTACAATAGTGATGCACAAATTACAAAAAGCGACAATTCTTGTCATTGGCCAGAAATATACTATTTTTGAGCACGATCATAGGGGTTGTCCAGATATTACGTTATAATGTAGTGGGGTGGGGTGTCGTGGAGAGTCGCAAAAGTTTGTTGGACTGCTCGGCCTTGAACCTTCACTTTTGGTTTCTGCTTTCCATTTTGGCATCGACGCTTAACCCACTGCTCTATTGCAGCAAACGACTGTTTATCTTGTAACTTCCTTAAATAGCTTCGATTTCTTGAAGCTTTTTCTCTTGCACTCTCCGCGAATTTACTTGTTATTTTCGTGTGTTAGTTTCAACAATTTCACCGAAACAGAGGGGGGGGGGTCGGCCAATGATAACGCTTGATAACGTGGGGGGAGTTGGCCCAAACGGTCCTCTTTAGGGCCACATTTTTTAAAGTATTATATGTCATACGTCCTACAAATAGCCTTTTCTTGATTCAGGGAAAGATTTTCAGGTCCCGGAAATGTGGAATTCGAATTCCCCGCATAAAATTACCCTTAGAGGGATCAATTTCAGATGATGAAAAAAAATTTTTCGAAAAATTTCACGTTCAGTGGGATATCTAATCGATACCCAAGAATTCCTTCAGATTCAAATTTCCCATGTTGAAAAACCCTCGAATACAAAAATTCAACCGATTTGGAAAATTGCTTGAAAATTCGACTTTTTCGACCCTTGGTCCCCCAAAGGGAAAATTGAAAAAAATATAAAAATTTTCGCAGCTCAATAATGCGCGTAATTGATTCACCGCATAGAAAACCCCCGAATGAGTCATTTTCGCACAATTTCGCCGGATATTTTTTCTCGACATTTTTCGCCGGACAATATTCGCCGTCAAATGTCTAAAAAGGGCATTTTTGCTCCCCCCCCCCTAGTAGTTTTTGATAAGACCTGCCGCAAATTTTTAAATAATGGACCACCTCTACTCACTCTCCACCCACACAGCAAATCCTTAAAAATGAATTGGCGCCAAGCAAAAAACTCCCTCCTCCGTGCACCCTCCCCTCCAAAGGCAAGAAATCTATCAAAACCATAAGAAAATAGACCCCTATCACAGTATCCAAAATATGAACCCCCTATCTTCGTGTAAGATTTCAGTTATCTATATATAAACGCCACCGATCCTGACTACACCCTAGAATGGCTAGTTTTTTTCTTAAAATGACCCTATAGAGGTAATTTTATGCGGGGAATCGATTGCGAGCATTCCCAAACTCTGAAAATGCTTTCTTGACCCTGATTCATGGGTGATTTTTACAGAAACTGTATCTTAAATAGCTTTGATTTCTTGAAGCTTTTTCTCTTGCACTCTCATCTAATTTACTTGTTATTTTCTTTTTATCGCACTTATTTCTTCAGTATGTTAGTTTCGACGCTTTCGTCGAAACAGAGGGGGTCTGCCAATGATAACGCTTGATAACGTGGAGGGTTGGCCCAAACGGTCCTCTTTAGGCCACATTTTTGACAAGAATCACATGTCATACGTCCTATAAATAGCCTTTTCTTGATTTAGGGAAAGATTTTCACGTCTCGATAATATGGATTTCGGATTCCCCGCATAAAATTACCCTTAGAGGGGTTAATTTCAGATGATGAAAAAAGTTTTTTTCGAAACTTTTTACGTTCAGTGGGATACCTAATCGATACTAGTTCCAAGAATTCCTTCAGATTCAAATTCTCCATGTTGAAAAACTCCCGAATACAAAAATTCAGACGATTTGGAAAATTTGTTGAAAATTCGATTTTTTCGACTCTTGGTCCCCCAAAGGGGAAATTGAAAAAAATATATAAAATTTTGCGGCTCAACAATGCGCGTAATCGATTCCGCACATAGAAAAACCCTAATAAATCATTTTCGTAGAATTTCGCCGGACATTTTTTCTCGATTTTTCGCCGGACAATATTTGCCGTCAAATTTCGCCGAACATTTTGCTTGACTTGCCAGATTGGACAAGGGGCTTCCCTATCCACTGCATTATGGAGCGCCACTTTTGATGATGACGCGCGGGAAACTGAGTATACATATAAACAGACACACTTGTTCGACAATCTTTTTGCGCAAATTCTCATTTTTGATAATTTACACTAAGTCAACAAAACATGTAAAATTAAAACCAGTCATCGAAAAATGTAAATGAGCAAAAAACGAAAAAGTCGTTCTAACAATTTCTAGAACCAAAATAGCAGTTTATTTACGAACAACAATGTTCGAAACTTTTACAACATAGTTATTATTGTTATTCGAATCAGCCACATACAATTTCCATGTTACAAGACTTTTCATTGTTTCACGAACCTAAAATAAACAAAGGCTAATATAGTTCTTATTTAAAGGGGAGGGCTGATTGAGGCGAGTTATTGTAAAAAAAATTTTTTGACAAGCGTAAAAAATGTTCGAAACGATGAAAACAAAATACTGTTATCGAGGAAAAATCGAAAAAAATTTTTTGGGTGTTTTTTAGCCTTTCTATATTGATTGAAACTTGCTGTAAAGAGGGCCAAAAAATACCTGATAAACTTTTTTTTTCAATTTTTCCTCGAAAACAATTTTTTTTCATCCTTTCGAACATTTTTTACCTTTGTCGAAAAAATTTTGAAAAAAAATTTTTTTCGATATCTCGCCTCAATCGGCCCTCCTCCCTTAAGCGCTAACTTCTTTTATACTGGCGTTTATAATAGTGTTCATAGTGGCTTCAAGCATTAAAAATAAGGTTTTCAACGCAGCAATTAATGGCATGGGAGGAATGAACTCAGAAATAATTTGCTCATAAATCCAATAGCCTAAACAATTATTTAGATATTAGCAGGGCCGTAGCTAGGATTTCGGTTTGGAGGAGGCACGACTTTTTTAGGTTTGGAGGGTGGGGCAATACTTTTTTTCAGGGGCACTTTTTTGAAAATTTTGACGATTCTTGATGACAAATAGCATTCTTTAGTAAAAGAGTAATTTATTGGTACCTTCTGGGTAAAAGTAAAAATTCATAGAGCAGCGAATCGACCGAAGCATCATCCCTTTCGCTTCGATTTACTAGGGCAACGAGTTTAACGTGTACACGAAATAGTTACTTAAAGTTTATGATCATATGAATATTCAAATAACAATACATAATGGTTCTCAAAATTTGTGACAAATAAATGTTTTACGAAAAAACTGCAAAACGCTTAATTCATAACCCGACCGGCTTTTGGTCTTCGCATCGTGCCGAAGAACCCTCTTTGATCGTATTCCCGATTTTTATACTCACTAATCCCGTCTCCTATTGGCTAAATCTTTGCGATTGGTGGAATGGTTTTCCCAAAATATCTTCATGCGTGACATTTGTCATTTTTCGTGCATTTGGGTTTACCCATTTCAATTAATTCTCACAGTACCCCGTTTTTCCCTCTTGAAAAGGCTAAGATACTATGCTTATGTCCACTTTTAGTCACAGAGATCTTGGGGTTGGCCCATTTACGAAATAAAAATGTTTTAAGATTTGTTATCTTTCATTGGGCTCAAAATAGAGTTTTTACAAAATGTATAGGGGTATATTACAAAAGATTGAAAAAATAGACATTTTTATATTGAAAACAAAATATGAAAATTTGGTGAAAAAACTTTTTTCAAACAATTTTGGCAAAAGCATATGAGGGAAACTGTCGTGGAGAGTCACAAAAATTTGTCGAACTGCCCGTTCTTGAACCTTCATTGTTTGATTTTTTCAAATATCAACTTTAGTACGTCTCCTCCTCCCCCCCCCCCCCCCCCCCCCCTCGAATTGGACAGAATATACCGTGGCGTAGACAAAGCATGTCCCGTTCCGATTTCAGCTATTAGACCTGTTCTGACAAACCTGGGTCATTAAAGGGGCTAACATTTACAGACAAATCTCTGAAAAAATTTTTTCGCAAATTTTTGTAGAAAAGACTTCATAGGGTAATTTTCATGCGAAAAATCGATTGCGCTCACTCCCGAAGCTTGAAGATGCTTCCCGGATAATGACATATAATAATTGATCAATAAATGTATATAACTACATAGATTTTACTGTGCTAAAAGCAAAATTTTTCACGGGTGAAGGTCAGGGAAGCATTTTCAAACTTCGGGAGTGCGCCCAATCTATTTCTTGCATCAAAATTACCCTAGAAGAGTCTTTTCTACAAAAATTTGAGAAAAAAGTTTTTCGGAGATCTGTCTGTAAAGGTTAGCCTCTTTAAGAACCCTCTAAATTTGTAGACAAACCTACATGCATAAAAGAAAAAAATTGTTGCAAATTGTATTGCAAGAATAATTTCGCCACGTTTCTGAGCTTTATTATGATTGATCAGTTTTCTTCGTGCCAAAATAGAGTAACCAAAAATCTGTAAAAATACGAACGTACTTTCAATTTGCAATTTGAACTTACATAAGTATAACAAAGAATAGGTATTATGGTCGTAATTACATAAACTGGCATATTCACATATTTTTCTCCATATCGAAAACTTGCTTTCCAAGATCTCTCGCCTACCTGTATAACAAATGGGTTATGTGCAAAGCCATAACTTGTGTAGCTCATATATATACTTTAAAAAAATTACTTTTTATATTCGTTTTTTAAACTATACTTGCAACATGGTAGCAAATAAGTTGAGCCATAGCTTAAGCAAACAGCTAATAAGAACACACCAATTCCTATGAAAACATAAGTTCGATGCGATAAAATCTTTTGGGTTTTGCGAAAAGCCAAAAGTCTACAAAGTACGTTTTTAAATTTTTTTTCATTTTGCTTTTAGCCCATTTTTTCTATTTTTTAGTCGAAAATGAAAAAATCGTCTGGATAAACTCTTATTCAATTTGTCACGAACATTTTGAGACCAAGAGCATGAAAAATGATTGAAAAATGAAAAAGTTTAAATGTTCATAAAATTTCGCGTTGCAATGATCCCTTGATGAAGGTTTTTTGATGTCAAGGAAAAACAGTTATGTTCATTTTACGAAATTTCCGCAGGTTTCGTCTTCCCGTCGATTCGACCCTTTCCTGCGGTCAAAATCAAAAAATTCCTCCGGATTAGAGTTCTCCATGTCGAAAAATCCCCAAAAATTAGTCAATTTGGAAAACTTTTTGAAAATTCGATTTTTTCCCATAAGGGGAAAAATTTGAAAAAATTTTTTTTTCAAAAATGTGTGGCACAGTATGTAAACAGTTTTTAAATTGCATAAAAGTAATATATAAGCATAGATAATCGTGTTTTTTTGACGATTTTCCACTGTCCCCATTTTTGGACACGTTTTGGTCCGCCGTGCTCCCATGACAAAATCCTGCGCACGGCACTGTGCTGTACCTATTAACTGCAATAATAGTTTGAAAAATTGATCCAGCAAAAATACTAGCTTGTAAAATTTGCCCCACTTGAATGTTAATAGGACCGATGATTTTAGTATCTGGTATAGGAGACTAAAATTGAATTAATAAATTTTATTTCAAAATCCGTAAATTACTCCTAATATTAATTGTGGTCCAGTATACCATCCCAATATAAACAAAATCACCATACTATTTAAAAGACTATACGTGGCTAGAACATAGAGTGCGCTCTTTGACAGATTTCCAGATTTATGAATTGCAATTATAACCAAAGTGGCTAGGAACAACACACACGAACATACTATAACCAAAAATATTCCATAAGCCATTCTTAGCTTGCGATCCAGGTCACTGCAAGTTAGCAAAATTAGCGCCATTTTTATTAATTTAACGACCCCCTCCACTGAGATTGCATGTCATTTGACTTCTGTTATAGTCTGTTTCACGAGAAGAGCGCAAAAAAGTCGATGCTTCTTACAAGGAATAGTCGCGAAGTGTCAGTCAGGGATTTTCAATATTTCGACACAAATCGATAGATAACATGAATATAAGACACGCTGTGCAAAAATTTCTTTCCCATACGACGTTTAAGGTAGGTTTCAGAACACAAGAAATGCTTAAAAGAAATTAGTCACGATATGCAAAAAGTTAAGGACGAGGCTGGGAGTTGAACCCAGACCATCAGAGTCAAAGGCGAAAGCGCTATATCGAATGCACTACTCGTGATTCGAATCATCGTCTTATAACTTTTATTGTGTACTTTATACTTTATCTATCTATTTTTTTACCAATAGCAACATAATCAAAAAGGCAAAGGAATAAGATCGTTTTTTGGCTTTTTGTAGATATTCATCTACATTTCTTTGTCCTGAAACCTACCTTAAACCCCGTATGGGAAAAGAATTTTTACACAGCGTGTCTTATAATCATGTTGTCTATCGATTTGTGTCGAAATATTGAAAATCTCTGACTTCGCGACTATTCCTTGTTAGTGCAATGGATAAGGAAGCCGACCGTCCGACCTGGTAAGTTAAGCAACGTTGGGCCCTCAAGTTCGATCCCGCTAGGTAAATCTTTTGATTTTGAAAAAAAACTAGCGTGCTTCATGCGCAATTGATAGCAACGTTTCATATGAACTGCCCGGACTCTATGTTCGCATTATTATAGTAATAACAGGACGGACACAGAAATTGACTTTGAGTATTTATGATTTTCGTAAGCAAAAAATTTTTTACATACTTATCTATGTTGCTTACTGGAACTGTAGATTTTTCCGTTGTATTGAAAGCTATTGTAGAAATATTAAAAGTAGAGGAAAAATTCATGATAAAATAAATCCAATTCACAGTGACGCAAGTTTCAGCTATAAGCTTTCAATGACAATCTTTGTGTTAACTAGGCCGTTTAAGCTTTATAATGGTTGTTGCGTATCATGTGTGTTTTGTTTCATGGTACAGGGTGGAGCAGAATAAACCGGTCACATGAGAATGTTCAAATGTTGGAAAAAATTGTTGACAATTTTCTTCCCAAGCGGTTGAAAGCCTGTGTAGAAGCTAAGGGCGGTCATGTTGAATAGTTTTGTTTATACTTGTCGTTTTTGTTATGGTTTCAAGAAAAACATTCCTATAACGATGTGTGATCATGAACATCCTCATGTGACCAGTTTATTCTGCCGCACCCTGTAGTTTACGCTTCGATGATTAAAAACGGTTATTAATTTCAGGAGGTTGAGTTTTCAAATAATTGTCTTTCAAAATAGATACACAAAACAATTGAAGAAGAAAATTTTGCTATACTTTAATAAACTTCCATGAAATGATTTTATAAGTACTACTTAGAAAATCTTTCATGCAATGTTATTAAAACATGGCAAAATTTTCTTCTTCAATTTTTATGTCGATACCCTATCCGGGGGTTAATGGACTAGTGCAACAGAAAAATCGATTTTCTGGAAATAAGCCTATCATGTAGAACTGCGTTCACTGATTATTTTTTATTTTTACACCATAGGGCGTAAACTTCATTTTCATGGGGAAAAATTGCAAAGGAGTGAGGTGACTGGGAACAGTGCAAAAAGGAAGTGCCCCCAACGGGGATCGAATCCACCACCTCTGAAGCAAAACAAAGGCTTTGCCAATGCGCTACAAAGGACATACGATTCAAATTTCTTCAATTTTGTTATGATTTATCAAATTTTAATTGTCCCCAGTCACTTAACTTTTTTGCAATTTTTCTTCATGAAAATGAGGTTCACGCCCTGTGGTGTAAAAATAAAAAATGATCAGTGAATGCAGTTCTACATGATAGGCTTATTTCCAGAAAATCGATTTTTCTGTTACACTGGTCCTTTAAACAATTGAATTTTCAGAAATAACTCCAAAACGCCTCATTTTTAACCCCCTAAATTTTACTACCCAGTGATGTGTTTTGAAACTAAGATCGCCCGAATCAGAGTCATGTAAATTTTTTCATGCGTCGAGAATGCGCGCAATCGATTCCGCACATAACCTCTCCGAAAATTTTGCATCAAAAGATTAAAGCTCTTAGGAAATTTGTTTGATATGAAGAGGGGTTAGTTTATTTAAAGGATCAGTCCAGTAAGTTACAATCATATGAAAAAATGATATATTCGGAAAGATAATGACAAATGGTGCATTTTTTGTTTTTACGGCATGTTCTGAATCGCCGATTTTGTAGAATCCGTTATCCGCTTACATGAAGACGCCTAACAGATTCGCGTGTCCAATTTTGGGGCGATCGACTGGGTCAATTGGCAGACGCACTGTGTTGCTGACCTCCACGAGAGCATACCTAAATTAGAAAGCAACAATTTGATCATTGCTGGCAAAAAACATCAACCTTTGCTTCGAATTCTCGAGCATTTTCTGTGCCTGCTCCCTTTGTGTCACGTAAAATACAGGTCAGCTTGCGGCGCCACTTTCACGGCTTCGCTCCAGTCCGGGAATTTTACCTCAGTCTGTTCCTGAAAAATGCAAATTTGCTCTCACAGGGCCTTAAAACCAAAACAAACCTCATCTCCGTCGTTCTTATTGATAGTCAATCCGCGTTCTAGTTCGAATGGGATGTTTCCATCATCGATGGTAAGCATGATGCCATCACAGCAATACGTGCCAAAGCATGTGATAAAAATTATTAATGATCATTTAAAAATCATATCACACACACAAAAATGAAAAATTACGCGGATTATATTGCATAATACAGAGTGGCGTGTAAAAAATCTCACTTTCGAGATTTTTACTTCTTCCTTATATTGAGTATAACTTTTGATTCCGACCATCGTTTTCCATAATCTTGGTGTCGTTGGATAGTCCATAATCAGAGCTATCCAATGATACCAAGATCATTGAAAACGATGGTCGGAATCAAAAGTTGTACAAAAAATAAGGAAGAGGTAAAAATCTCGAAAGTGCAATTTTTTATGCGCCACCCTGTACTTCCGAAATCATAAGGTATATCATAGTTTGTTGTTGATTCGTTGTCAAGCTTATTGAAAAGCCATAACATACTAAAGTTTATATTAGATGTATCAATCCATAAATAATTATCTATATCGTATCGTTTTTGTTCGTGATCAGTATCCATACAATAGATCATCTCGTGAACTGCACCTAACTAAAAATCACCAAAAAATTCTTTTTTTTGCTTGCCAAGAGGTAACTGAAGGGCGTTTCGGTTCATAAGTCAAAAAAAGTCGAGCAAAAGATTTAAAGACCGTCCGATCATGCAAGTTAAGCAACGTTGGGCCGATTTACGATGCTGGTTCGATCCCCAGCTGTGGCGAATTCTTTTTGCCTATTTCCTGTTTTCACAAAAAATTTTGCATAAGGGAATTTTTTTTATGTGAAGAATTCAATGGCACTAAAATTTTTCGCAAAAATTTTGTAAAAAATCGAAAAACTGAAGTAGGCAAAAGAATTCATCCCAGCTGGGGATGTACAGCCTCGAGTGAAATTTAGCGGGGGGGGGGGGTTCCATTTCNATTTTTCAGAAATTATTCTCAAATTCTTACCCCCTTTAAAGGGGGGGGGGGGTAATAATCATGGCAGGATCTCGGAAAAATTTTTTTCTCAAATTGGCTGATTTTTGGTACTCGGGGATTTTCGGGCACGAGAAATCGATTGGCGCAAGTTCCGAGTTCCAAAAAAATTTTCATGACCCCCTATCGGAGGTAGTGGTGAAAACATGTAACATGTTTCAAAATCTTGTTACATATTTCGATTTTTCTAAAAAAATTTCAAAAAAACTTGCTACACACCATCACAAAAGTTGTTGTTTAGGCCAAGATCTACAAAATGAAATATCATATGCAGCAAGTTTCGACAAAAAGTGAAAATATGTTACATGTTTTCACCACTGCCCCGATAGGGGGTCATGAAAATTTTTTCGGAACTCGGGACTTGCGCCAATCGATTTCTCGTGCCCGAAAACCCCCGAGTACCAAAAATCAGCCAATTTGGAGAAAAAATTTTTTTTGAGATCTGACCCTAAAGTGGTCCCCCCTTTAAATAATTTTAATTGCAAAAAGAGTTAACGAAATAATTATTTTCACATTCGTATGAGCACGGTCACATTAAATTTACGATTGGATATTTTTCATAGCTTGATTAATAAAAGCTAGATGGGAAATCATCTACCATGCATTAATGAACATATCAAACAGCGGTCACATTGTAGAAATTGATTATGTAAAAAAATTCAGAGTTAAGGGACCCGTCTACTTTTCAAAAAGCTTGTTTTGGAAAGCTCATTTCAAAAAATTCTATGAGCCATATTAGGATCCCCTATACAGGATGTTAAACGTCCTTATTAAATAGATTTGTCCTTATTTTAAGGGGTCAAATCTTACTTTTTTAAGTTGTCCTTATTAATAATAAGGACATCTATAAGTTATATAGCTAATAAATAATTTTTAAAATGTAATAAATTCTTTACACACCAAGACTTAATTTCTGCCTGGCTCTACGCAATTGGTCATAATTGTACGAAAGTGTCTATGAAGTTCATTAAATGTTATTAGCTGTATAGGCAGGGTGTCGAAATCATAAAAATAAGGACAAATGCTTTTACAAATAAGATTTTTCGGTTGTAATGCAAAACGAAACACTTTTTTCGAAACGAGAAACTCGAAACGGACAACTCGAGGCGGTGCGACGGATGAGGACGAGCACTTGAGGACGCGACACTTGAGGACGGTCCTTTGAGGACGGACATTTGAGGGCGCGACATTTGAGGACACGACATTTGAGGATTTATTTTGAATTTTTTTAAAATTTAAAAATATTTTAAAAAGTTTATGAATCTTCGAAAGTAAGACATATTGAGTAAGGTGTCGTCGTCTTGAGTGGGGGTTTGAGAGAAAATAGTTTAAAAATTCAAATGTCCGTCCTCAAATGTCGCGTCCTCAAAGGACCGTCCTCAAGTGCTCGTCCTCATCCGTCGCACCGCCCAACTCGAAATGAAAAATGGGCAACGTGAAACGAGCTTGTTCTCTTGATCTCCAAACTGGATAATCTTGATGTCGTTTTATTTGTAAAAATAAGGACAAATCTTATTGATCTAAGTATGGGTTCCTGAGGTCGCCGACCGTCGTTTTTGGCACTTTTGTACTGAATTCGGGGTCGAGGAATCGATTGGTGTCGGTTTTATGCAAAATCGATTTTTTGACCTCCCTACCCCCCAGGTCCACAGGGGTGATGTTTCAGAATTTTTTTCTCTCGATTCCGTGATCAAGGACCAATATCCTATCGATTTTATCGGAGACAAAAAAATCCTTGACCCGCCGGCCCGGTGATCCTTACAGAGACCATGTCTTAAAACCTTGTTTTGCCCATTATCTGACCACCTTACTCATCTATGATTACGAGCAGATCCCACATGCACATGTTGTCATTTGTCTAAAATTTTTTTAAAGGAGGTTAACATTTAGGGACTAATCTCAGAAAAAAATTTTTGTTGCCAAAACAGCCTGTATATGGGTAAAATCATACAAAAATCGATTGCGCGCATACCCGAAGCATGAAAATGAAAAATTTCGTAATTCCAAAAGGCCCTTAATTTCGTATTTCGAATTTCCCCTGATCCCAATACTGCTTTAACCCTCAAAACACTGCTGGGGTCTGTGAAAAACGTAAAAAATTCATATCCTCGCAAAATCGAAAAATTCATAACTTTTATTTCGCTGTCTTTTTTGATGCGATTCACGGCACTTCAAAGTGTGCAAAAAATGGAAACTCGCGGAAACCGGTCGGAATCGTTTTATTTCATCTTAAAACCACATATTTTAATGTTTCTGATGATTCCGTAAGGTGTGCACTCATTTTGACCAAAATCGGGTCTCCGGCTCCTTGCCACTAAAGGCATATATACAAAAATGCATGTATCTCAACTTCTAACACAGATTTTTGTAAACCGTTTTTTGCAGTTTGTAGCTGGGATAAAAACGAAACTTTTAAGCCACTTTTGAACGATATTCGCTTTTTTCAAATATTTGAATAATAGACTTCATTTTTAGACGATTTCGTGACCTTAAAATTTTTATATCTTTTGAAGGCAGAATCCAATTTTCATAATTTTGGCCTTAAAATGTTGCTAGCAATGTGTAGATAAAAGTTACGGTCCGTTTTCCCCCATATCAGTTTTAAAAAAGTAAACTTTTGATAGTAAATAGCTCTAAAAATAGGATATTTTAGCAATGTTATAAAGAAAAAAGTTTTTTTCTTAAATTTCAACGGACAAACGGACCGTAACTTTTATCTACACATTGCTAGGAACATTTTAAGGCCAAAATTATGAAAATTGGATTTTGCCTTCAAAAGATATAAATTTTTGAAGTTGACGTATTTTTAATAACTCCCTCAATTTATAAAAAATAATTCCCTCAATTTACTTGACGGCGTAGCGCAGTGTTAACGTGTCTAGTTTTAGTGCCGAAGGTCTCGAGTTCGAATCCCGCTTGCGCAAATACTTTTTACCCAAATTTTTTTTTAAATCAGTCGTATGGAAAGGTATATATAACAACTCAGCGAAACGCGAATGCACACCTCTATTTTGGCTCAAAAAAGGTATAACAGAGTGTTTTGAAGCGAGCTAAAACGATTCCGACCGGATTCCGCGAGTTTCCATTTTTGCACACTTTGCCGTGCGATTTTTTGTATGTTGTAGTCTAGCGTTTCTACTATTTATCCAAGCTTGGTTGTAATGGTAGTTCACAAAAATAAAAAAGTTATGGCACTTTTTCGAATAAGTCGAAAATCGAATTATCGAGAAAAAAATAGAAGCCGTGTCGTTTTGAATCCCGTTGTGAAAGTTCCGTTTCCGTTTTTAGTTGCTGTCTCGCGACACGTCGCATGACGCGTCGCGCGACAGCCTGCGACGTTGCAAGTGTTGACCACGCGACGTCGCGCGATGCGACACAAGGCCGAGTGGCAAAAAACTTGGCTCTAAAAATCACACAATTTTGCATAAAATGGCAATAAAACTATTTGTCCTGTTAACTAAAAATACCATTCCCTTCGAGCGCGGTAGTGCTCAGAGGGAGAAAGGGAGGGGCCAAGCGACCTCCGAGTCCTTCCAAGCGATTTTGAGTAGTGTTAGATCTCGTCCTGAAAATCCGATTGATCCCGAACCCGGGATCTAACACTAATTTCTAGTGCCTTTTGGGGGTTTGATCCATGACCGTCAATGATTACGTAATCACAATGTATAAAATTTTTCACCAAAATTGTTCAATTTTTTTCAATTTTTCAACAAAAAAATTATAAACTAGCGACTCAAACGAATTTTTTTTGTAAAAAATTACAATTTTTTATTAGAAAAAATGAAAATTTTAGGACCTTTTTGGTTAAAAAATAGAAATTTTGGTCATTTTTGGTGAAAAATCATAATGGGAGATCGATTTTTGAAAAAAATTTTCAAAACATAAGGGGGAACCATTAGGAAAAAATGTTAAGTTTTCCAGAAATGGGGGGAACCCCCCCCCCCTCCTAGTTACGCCACTGATTGTAATCATCTTCATCCGTTTTAAATCAAATTTTTGTTAAAAATTGATAAATTTAAACAATGATTTAAACAAAATTTTCATCGAAAATTTTTGAGAATTTTACGCTTAAAAATGAGTGTTTTTCAGCAAAAAACATGAAATTAAATTGATTTTTAAAAGTTTTTTAAAACTCGAAAAAATTGCCTTGGTCCCCCCTTATGTTTTCGCCCAAATTTTTGAAAAATTTTCGAAAAAAAACATAAGGGGGGACCAAGGTAAAAATTTGGTCATTGATTACGTAATCATAGGGGGGGGGGTAGCCAAATGATTACGGTTTGATTACAGGGGGGGAGGGTCAAAAAATCCGAAATTTTGATTACGTAATATCTGGATGACCCCTAAATCTATCTTTCACCATATTGTTACAATCTGTACGACCTGGGGGGCGCATTTAACGTGATTCCAAAAGCCGAAGTAAAAAACGCTAAAATTTTTATATAAACACACTCCTAGGGGTAAAAATGGAACACGCTGGTACCATTATTTGGCGGTAATCAACATAGTTATTTAAAATTTTTTGAACCTTGAAAACGGATTCTTCACTGACTCTGATTCAAAGAAGAGATATGTGTATCGAAGCGAAAATAGGGCATAGAACTTTTGGCACACTAAACAAAAGAATCATTTTCCGACTCCCAGAATCAACCCATGATGCCCCTTTATGTTTTTTGGGGTCTCTTGACTTTGTTAGCGATTTTTATATTTTTACTCCTCGGCCTTTGAAAAGGAACTTGGTCATGGATATCGGCCTGGAATTCTAGTTTATTTTTATGTTCAACTTGTAACTCGTATAGAGAAAAAATTTCGAGCTAGAGCCCAAAAAGTGAATTTTTGAGATGGTCAAAAAAAGAGCATTTATTAGTGCATGTACATTTTTTTGTGATCTTCCAATCTTAGAGCACTTTATGTACATTTTTTTGTGATGTTCCAAATCAACTAATAAGATCGAAGCCAATAGAATCTATAACATAGAGAGCATGTATAATCCAAACATGAATTGTTCTTTCTCCGTATTTGATTGAAGAGGCTAGGATGTACAAATCAGAAACAGAAAAAACAATTCATGTTTGTACATGCTCTGTATTGTAGATTCTATTAGATTTATTAGTTGATTTGGAACATCACAAAAAAATGTACATGCACTAATAAGGGTTTATAAAATTTCAGATAGCTCAGTAAAATATTGGCTCTAAATTGTCTCTACAAAAATTGGCTTTAGCTTAATTTCAACGTGTCAAACCGGCAAATTTTATTGACTAAGAGTTATTTTTTCTATTTTTCTTGAAGCTGGTCTCTAAGCTGTTGTTATGGTTCAAATAGCGCAAAATTTTCCACCACCCGATTCAAGCCCACCACCATCAAGTGGACGATCGTCAAATGGTTCGTTTTTAATTCTAGATATATGGAAATTTGGCGGCCCTCAGGCCCACCACGGTGGCACAAGTGGATCGAGAAATGTTGCCGGTTTGTAGGTCAACTTCAAAAATCTCTAACTTCTCACTGGTAAATCGAAATCCGGAAATTCTTTTTGCATTTTATTCCCCAAACAAAATACTAATTTTGTAGTAAGCGATTTTTTCTGAAACTTTAACATCCAAGTTTACGTTGTTGAAAAACTCGAATCTACGATATCCAACTTCAAAAATCTCCAGCTCTTCGGAGACTAATCCGATTTCGATAATTCTTTTTACATTTTGTAATTTAGATAAAATGCAAACTTTTTATTGAGTGATTTTTTCTGAAACCTCTGCCCCGCCGAGATATAAGACTTTAAAGTTTTAGGTGAACACACAAACCGGCAACATTTCTCGATCTCTTTAACTTAAAATCGCGCCACCGTGCCACGCAAAATAGGGCAGACGCCTTTCCAGGGTTGCCATATTTATATGGCATTGCCATATTTTCATAGTCATTTGGCATTGAAAAATATTACATATGTCATACTTTAAAAAAATTTTCATGTTTTTGCCATCTTTTTAGTCGTTTTGGCCATATTTCCAAGATTTGGAATAATGATAAAGCTTGTGGCTCCCGATGGCGGCGGCGGAAACTATGGCTCGGATTCTGGTGGCTATGATCAGCTCGGATTTCAAACATTAACTTTTACCCGCGATCCGATTTCACAAGGAGCAGCGCCGAGTGGTTTGTCTGGGCATCTGATTAATGGCAGCGTTGTGCTTTCATGGTGGGGCAGCGCATGTGCAACTAGCTATTCCGTGAGACGGGGCAATCAAACCGGTGGCCCTTATACGACCATTGCAACCGGTATAACAGGCTTGCTCAGTTACACTGATAAAGTCGCTGCTGGCACCTACTACTATGTAGTGGCAGCAAATACATCTACAACGAGTGTTTCCAATGAAGTAAAAGTCGTCGTAAATCCACAACCATTGTAAACAGGAAGACCAACAACACATCACTGATTTAGCTGCACAAAACTGGATCGGCCATTCACAATTATCGAGTTCCGCTGGTTTGGATCCATATCTACATGGTATTGTCGACGACTTTAGTATCTATTATGGAGCGCTTACCACTGCTCAGATTTCCGCACTGATCGCACAATCTGGCTAAAGCAAACATGTAGATGCATGCAGGGTAACACACACAAATGCTTTAACTTGTTGTTCTTGATATTGTAAAATTCGTGCGTTCTATAAATTTCATTCTTTTTCAATTTTTTCATTTTTGATATGTTTTCGTTGTAATAATTAAACATTTTTGAATTTTTTGCGGAAAAATCGTGAAAAAATAGCATGAATCGACGGAGAATTTTATGACGAACAACTTTGCTAATTTAATTTTGCATAAAAAATATTTTCTCTTATAAAAAATGCAAAATAAGTTTAAATTTTTGAATTTTTGTATATTGAAACGAAAACCCTATATGAATTTAAACTTATTTTGCATTTTTGATCGGAGAAGATAATTTTTTACGCAAACTTCAATTAGCAAAGTTGTTTAGCATAAAATTCTCTGTCGATTGATGTTATTTTTTCACGATTTTAAAGTAAAAAATTCAAAAAAGTTTGATTATTACAACGAAAACATGTACACGAATTCATATTTTCAAATGCATTTATCTCGATGGGGAAAACAATTCAGATGATGCCGTAAAAACAAAAAATGCTCCATTTTTCATGATCTTTCCAAATATATATTTTTTTCATATGATTGTAACTGACTGGACTGGCCCTTTAAAAGAAAGATTTGTGAACCATCTCCAAATGTTCTTCAAAACGATTCTGCTTTTTTGAGGCAATTTTTAAAATTCCGAGCTTCTATTTTTTGCGTAAAGTTCGATCGTTCGAAACATACATGTGCAAGGGGGGGGGGGGTACTTTACCCCCCTAATTCGTCGTATCGGGGGAAAAATTAATGGACCAATTCGTATTTGGGAAGCCGCCCAGACTGAATTCGTTGCGAAAATTCGTATACGAATTCATAAATCGAGAACGAATTATTATTTCGCCTGTCGACGTTTTTTTTTGATCGACAGTAACCTTTGGGACCAATTCGTATTTTGGGGCCCAGTATCCCACTGCTTGCCCATGTATGGTTCGAAATATCGTCTCTTAATTTGTTAATTAAATTTCTATTCTTATTTTAAATTTTATTTATGTCTATAATTTAAAATACATAAAAATCCAATATTTATAGAAAATCAAATTTATATAACACCAGAAAAAAAGTTGTCACAGTTTAGCTGAATCATAAGTAGTATATTAAAGTTCAAAAAAGAATTTTCACACTTAAAAATGATATGAATTTTATAAGATAGGTTAGGACAACGCATCAGATATATAAAAAATGATATGTGGTTAGTTTCAAAAAATAAAGAAAAGTATTTACAAATGTACAGAGAAATTGCAAAAACTATGCATACAAAAATAGAAAATAAAAAATCTGGAAACCTATTGAGCAAGTGAAAGGTTACGAACTGGAAAATAAGAATAGTAAAGTGAAAAATAAAGATTACCCTAAAAAGATGGCATTGAAATTTAGCTCAAAATCGACTTTTTTTAGCTCAAACTAGATTTTTTTTAAATCCAATGCCTGATATAAAGATTGCAAAAATATGATGGGATCAGTGTGATTGAAAGAAAGATTAAAGGGTTTGAAAGAAATTTAAAATTTTAAAAAATCATTTTTTCTTAACCCTCTAATTTTTCTTGTATGGCAGATATGGCACAAGATATGGAAAAAGAAAAAATTTTCATGATATGTTTTTATAGGTTGACATGATTCAGTTTAGTTGTTATCTTCAGATTCTAGACAAGAGGAGTCTTCGTTATCTAAAATTGAAAAATTAGTAAAAAAAAGTCAAATTTTTAGGGATGGTATTTTTGGAGGTGGTGATTTTTTTATATATTTTCTTTGCAAAAATTTTTGTGGGGTGGGCCAAAATTTAGAAGGGTATAAATTAGATTTTGTCCTTACCTTGTCCACAGGAGTCCAAATCATCATCTTTCTCAGTATTTTTCAATGGACCATAAGCTTTCGAAAGTTTCAATCTCCTCAAGCAAAATTCTGAGATTCGTTCACATGCCTCTTCGGTAACCTCCAGAGGATAGGTCAACACCAATCTGAACCAATTCGGTGAATTGAAAGCCGATCCTGGCAAGCAGATCACACTTTCTTCTCTGATCAAATCTTGCATAAGTTTGGTCTCTTCCCCATATATCTCATCATCGAACCCTATCATCATGTACATAGCACCTTGTGGCTTCAATGGTTTCAAGCCGGGTATACGACTCAAGCTCTTGTACACAGCATTGGCATTCGCACTCAGCACTTCTTTGATGTGATCAAAGAACGATTGTGGAGTGTCTTGCAAGATGCGCGGCAAGGCACCTTGAACAAGTGCACACGGACCGACAATCTTCATGCTGAGGGCGACCATTCCTTGTTTCACTTCAGTCAATGCACCGAACCGGTCATGGACAATGACCCAGCCCAATCTCCATCCGGGCACTAGGTATCTTTTGGCGATTCCATCACAGGAGATGATCGGGACTTGTGGAGAAAGTGTGGCCATTGGGTGGAAAGTGGCGCCGTCATAGGTGAGGTCGCCATATATTTCATCAGCGATAATTGGGAGCTAAAAAATTTCGAAATTAGTAAACAAGTTTGAAAAAATGATTTTTAAGGATTAGGGTTAGACTTAAGCCTAAGCCTAGGCTTAGGCTTAAACCTAATTAGTCAGTTTTTTCTATAATTTTTGCTTACTTTGTGTTTGTATGCCAATCGCAAAATCTCTTCCAAATGTTCTTTGGTGAACACCACACCAGTTGGGTTCGAGGGATTGTTCACGATGATGGCACGGGTTTTGTCGTTGATCAGCGATTCCAGATGCACCAAATCGACAATACCACCATGTTCCATTTTTAAGTTATAGCTGAGTGTTTCAATACCATTGGGCTTGCATAAAGTGGTATATAGAGGGAATCCAGGATTTGGGACCAAGATGTTCTCTCCGGGATCGGCGATGGCCACAATAGCCATTTCGAGTGCATGTGAGCAGCCGGAGGCAAGGATGACGTCGTCAGCGGTGATTGGTGCATTTGGATGGGTGAATTTCTTGGCTACAGCTTCACGAGCGCATTGTGCTCCTAAAAAGAAAAATTTCAAAATTTTTTTATAAATTTTGATTTTTTCAATTTTGAAAATTTAAATTTTTTCATATAAAAAATAATATGACTCACCAACAGCTGGACCATAACCATCAAATTTGTGCCCTCTGATCACATCTTCCATAGCCTGCACCGCCACGTCAGATGGTGGCAAATTTCCCAACACTGTTGGATCGCCTAAGTTCAACCGGATCGGCTCCTTTTCCGGGTTGTGTGGCACGTTCAATGAGTCAACAATTTTGCGTATCGGGTTTACAGTGTTCTTCGAGTGCTCGGATGCTTTGATAACACCCCATTCACGTTTCTCGGCGGCACGTGGGCGTTTTTGCTGCTGAAAATGCAAACAATGTATCAACAATCGAGTATGATATCAATTTTTATTTGAAAAATTTAAAAAATTTGAATTTTCGCCCACCACATGGAATTTTTAATTTGATAATAAAAGGTGACAAAATTTGATGGATTACCACGCGTTAGAAAAAATCGCGACGAGAAAAAGAATAACCGGATTCTTTATGTTACTTACAGTTGCATAGTGTGGTGCCTTATTCATGCATGTAGGTTGATGGCTTGCAGCAGCCATTTTCCCGGCATACGATTTTGAATATTCTTTGCGTCGCTCCAATTTACGAGGTTTCATATACGAACTACAGTCTGGGTACATAATAGTAAATTAGCGTAGGTATAGAGTCAATAGAAGTTAGTTTTGTGATAACTAAAAACAACCTTGTTTAGTACACGTTGATAAACAAGAAAAAATTCGAGAAATCGTGGAAAAATTTAGACGAGACATGAAAATATGGGTTGATTCGACAAATTCGTTCAAAACAACAGACGAAAAATTTTTGTTTCTCGGGCTAATTTTGACAACAATCGATCAAAATCAAATGAGTTGGCGTCAAGATCTGGATCAAGTGATTTGGGTTTAAACATATAACCTAGTGCTTATTTTTGTCTCAAAATTGAATTTTCAAAATTTTGGTTCTGATGGTGTAGTGGTAGGGTTCTCATCTCAGGTTGGAAACCAACTAGGAACCAATTTTTAGAAACTTCCAAAATTTTAGAAAATGTTTAGATACCAAAAAGAATAGGATGCCTAGGGTTCTATTCCATCCGAAGAATGAATGAAAAAGAACCATGTCAGGTATCTATTCTATATTCATTAAGCACTAGGACTAGAGCTCAAACCATGCTCACTAAAAATTCTTTCATGAAAACCCTTAAACAAATTTGCATCCAGATGGATGCAAAAATGGATAAACTTTAACGAATCGACCGTTCTTTTATAGAAAAAGAATTCGGTTGCTGGCACCGCCCTCCAGCGTGCAACGAAAAAGACAGATCGTTTTCAACGACGTGACGAATTTGTTGTCTTCGTCGACGCCAAGAAGAACGTTAAAGACAATAGACCAATAAAGGAAATTAGTTTACAAAAAGAGTCCGAATTCGGCAACAAAACATGAGAGATCATTACTCTTTTCTCATCAGAGTCTTGGTCTCTATTCCCACCAGGTTGGCCGACTGCCCACCGGAGCGCCAAATAGAGATTTTGACAGACGTATAAAAACACGCGGGCTTTTGACCGATCTTCAAATTGCATCATTCTGACAGGCCTCGTGGGAATGCAGAGTACTAACATCGACTAGAGACCATTCTTTTTAGTGAGAGACGAGTGTTTAGAAAGGCTCCGCCTACATTAGAGTCGATTGCATTTGATTGATCTCAAACTGTTCTTCTTCCCACACCAATCACTTTGCACATGGCCCGGGCTCAAAAACAACACGTGACCGCCCGAAGGTGACCTCACTCCGCGCAACTGGTTCGTTTTGATGAGAAAGAAAAGAAGCGGGCCCGATAACGGATGAGAATGATAAGTAGCTTCGTGTGGGTATGCGCGCGACTGTGTGAGACTATTTTTGGTCATTGAGCGATTAATGATGCTTCTTTAATGATCTTCAACGAAATAGTCGGGTTTCAATGAAGGTGTTCGTTTGTTTCCGCCGACGTAGAGAGGTTAAAAACCATGACCTAGTAAGCGAGAGGTTTTGCAACAAAGGAAATTTGCATAAAATATGTTCAATGGGTAAATTTTTGAAAGTTGTGCGCCAATCTAGTTTTGAAAACTTTGTGAAAACTTCTTCGGAAAGTTCATATTAGGGAATATTTTTTGGAGGGGAGAAGAGGGGGATCTCGGATTCTCCGAGGTGAGTGCGAAAACCCGAGCGCCTCTGGCGCTCACGGAATCTCTGAAGGTGGCTCCGAGCGGTACGACTTTTCCTTTACCAAAATCAATTTTATTGAAAATCAGGCAACTCGTTTAAAAAAATCGATTTTGAGTCAAAAAGTCGATTTTGAGCTACAAAATCGATTTTGGGCCCCAAAGAAATTCGGAGCTAGTATATTTTGTTCCTGTCAACCGACAGGAGTAAAAATGAAAAAAAATTTTTTTGAATTTTTTTAACAAGTGACCCTTTAGGAGTAATTTTATGCGAAAAATCGATTGCACGCATTCTCGAACCTTGAAAACTCTTCCTTGACCTTGATTCAGGGAAAGAATCGGTATATTGAAGCGAAAATTTCCCTGAATTAGGGTCAAGGAAACGTTTTCAAGGTCCGGGAATGCGCGCAATCGATTTTTCGCATAAAATTACCCCGAAGAAACCTGACTCAGGTTCTTCGCTTCAATGTTTAAAAGTTTCAAGCAATTTAGTTCCTCATTTATCTCTTCAGGGAGATAAATGATTTCTTGCACGAAAAGACGCTTTTTTGCTTTATGATCTCCTTCTTTCCCATGGTCCTGAACCTTTAAAAAATATACTGATCTTGAACCATACCTGGACAGAAGGGGGTACAAATTTTCCAAAAATTGGGGTAAATGCAACTTCGAAAATTTTACCCCTCCCTCCCCCTCGAATCTTTTATGGGGGGGGGTGATTTCTGTTGCCCAGGTATGTCTTGCTCTCCTTGTCTCCGCAGTATAGCTGTTTTCGATTTCATTTTCGTTAAATTCCGGGATTTTGCAGTTCCATATTCTTTTCAGGGGCACTAAAAAATCGCCCTGGGCTTCAAAATTTTATACCCAGCCCATCTTTTTTAGGGCCATAAAAACCGCAGTCCCATCCTATAGCACCCTGGTTCTGTTTCAGTTCATTACTCCGATTACGGTCGTTGTACCTGTTCTGACGCAGACCTGCTCTAGAATAATATAACAAACCTAATTTTAAACACAAACTACAATCATGATTATATGTTTTCTTGTTTTTACATCATGTTTAGTCTAGTCATAGTTTTTGTTTATTTCGCATGACGTGTGATAGTTTGTCGATCTCATATTGTTTGGTCTGATGACATTGAGTACAAGACAAAAATAGCAGTGTACCCTATATATGACTCAAAATACAAACAACCAATGTCTGAATCAAAATGTTGTTTTATAAAATATAACAGTAATAGTTAGTCAGATTTACGTTAATAAGAGGCACAAATTTGACAAATTTACACAGCATTTTGTCATTATGATTTTATTTTTGCAGACGATGAGTAAGAAAAATCAGTATTGTCATCATCTTATTCAAATTTCTATAGTTCACATTTGAACGAGGAAATATTTTTTTTGTTGAAATTTTGAGGGCGACCATTTAAAGTAAAAGTCGACAACTTTGGATTAGTGGGTGGAAAAGTCGTCCTTCTTTTCATAAACTTCTTTTGCCCAAAAAAGCGTATAATTAAAAGAAAGTTCAATGTAAGATCGTGTTTGTCGACTTCTTAGTCAATTGAATCTTTCGAGCGAAAATTTGCACGATGACTTTAAAAAACTTAACAAATAGACAGTCTAAAATTAGCAAAAGAGATGAGTCACTGGACGGGGGGGGAGATAAAAGTTTCTTTTAAAGGGTTTTTACGACCTCCCCCCATCCATCTATGCCCGCGATTTCAAGCTGTAAAAAAATTGATTTTCCGCCAGAAAAAAACCATAAACAGACGGTTTTCCGGAGAAAATTCGAAATTTAGTTTATTTTCGCTTCAATACACCAAACACTTTCCTGAATCAGGGACAGGGGAGCATTTTCAAGGTTCGACAACGAGCGAATCGATTCCCCGGCTAGAAAAACTCATAGCCGGTTATTATGCGAAAATTCAATTTTTAGTCCATTTTCACTTCAATACACCAATTCCTGCCCTCAATCAGGGTCAGGGGGGGGCAAAATGTGCAAATCAATTCCCCGACTAAAAAACCCATTAACAGTCAGGTTTTCGACGCAAATTCGAATTTTAGACTATTTTCGTTTCAATACACAATCCTCTTTCCTGAATCAGGGGCAGAGAAGCATTTCCAAGCGAGCAATCGATTATCCAGTGTGTATGTAAATTTTAAATTTTTTTCTAATTAATTTCTCAAAATTCCTTTTTCTTGCACAAAATTTCAGACAAAAGATCGAGCCATTTACACAAAAGCTTATCACTTTCCCTTTCTTTCATTGACAAAAATAGCAATAAAATTTCATCAGTTCTACGAAATTTTTCAAAGATAGATTTGCTATGCGTCAATCAGCCGATTTTTTCTAGCGTCAATCAGCAGTTTTGTTTCTAGTGCCAATCAGTTGTTGGCCTCGAAAATGGAGCCATGCGCCGAAAGAATTTGCCTGTCAACGCCGTTTTACCTCGAGACCGAGATCTAGTTCACATTTGATAATTTTCAACGAAAATTTTTTTATTCGACATTTGAAATTGTTGATAAGAATGATTGTTTCGAAGAAAATTTGTTGACAGCCACGTTGCCTTTATCGTTCGATCTTATCGATGTCAAATAACTGTGTATTTTGGAGTGTTTGTGTTATGAAATTTGTCGATGAAACAACGTGGTCGGATGTTAAACTTGAGAAAATGGAGCAAACAAAAGTTGATAAAAACAAAGGACCTTGGAAACTTTGAAAACAAATGAAAATAGACTCTATTTTAGAATCAGCAGGTACCGCTTGACACGCTGCCAAAGTGTTACACTAACTGTCAGAAAGATGCAAGGTTACTACCGGGAACTTCTTTCAACGAAAGGCTCCATAAATTGTGCTTTGTTTACAGTACATCTGTAGTTCAGTATCTCGAAAGATCCAGAGTCATGTAGCTATTTTCTCCTCCAATCTTCCCATTTTCATTGAAAACCAACATGTGTTTGTGTGTTTGGGCAAGAACAGATTCCAAACAAAAATTTGATTTTTGACCAAAAGCGATTCTTAACCAAAAATATGATTTATCGCAGGCATTTTTACCCTATTTTTGACTTTGCGATTTCCTGATCAATGGTCTTTTGGGAAAAGGCACTTGCCGCACTGGTATTACAACGAAAAGTTTACAGTGGCATGTGCAAATTGACAAACAGCAAAGATTTATCGGATGCTCGGAGCAGCAAAAAAACATTCATGCAATTTCTTTTTCGACCTTTAAACTGATAACAGAAATTCTTAAGTCACGCCATTCTAATGTGCTTTTGGTATAAGCGGAAGAGAACAAGAGCAAAAATTCGTTGCGGATGTTTTTAAAAAAAGAGAAGCAAATTTTATCTCAATCGAAAAGTTCTGCTCTTTGATTTTTGAAAAAATTATTAAAAAAAACCCATGGGGGTAAATTTGTGCGGGGAATCAGTTTGTGCACACGTGTGAAAATGCTTTTCTGACCCTGATTCAGGGAAGACGGCATATTTATTAACGAGAAAATGCAACAGATTCGAATTTTAGCCGAAAAATCAGCTATATAGGGTGTGAGGAATCTATTATGCGCATTTCCGAAGCGTGAAAATGCTTCCCTGATCCTGTTTCAGGGAAAGTAGAGAGTGTAGTCCATTTTCGCTTCATTGCATCTACCACCTCCCCTGAATTAGGATCTAGGAAGCATTTTCACGCTTTGAGAATGCTCGTAATGGATTCAACAAAGTTACTCCTATATGGGTCCTTTTTAGAAAAATTTTTTTGGTTCAACAATCATGTAAAAAGTCTCAGAACTTTTCGATCAACTCAATACAAGTTTAATGCCCTTCTTTGGATAACTTGCAAATAAAAACAGTCTAAATCTTCACACATCCATCATTTATAAAAATTAAACCAGAACGGATGATATGCTTCTTTATCCAAAGCGCTAAGGTATATCATAAAATTTACGCGCATGGCGCGGAAACGGACTATAGCGCAGTGGATAGAGAAGCCGACTTTCCTATCCAGCAAGTTAAGCAACGTTGAGAAAGCCAGAATCTCAATATGGTCAAACTTTTGAGGGGGGGGGGCCACGATAAATTTTGGAAACTTTTTCGGAGTAGACCCCCACAAATAAAATTCTAGCTACTCCCCTGCCCTCCCCCAGTGGCATAGGGAAAAGAGTCGGCTATATGGGGCACTTCCCCAAAAAAGGCTAATTTTTTCCAAAAAACATAAGAGGAACCCTTATGTGTAGGAATTTTTTAAAAGATTTTGACCCATTAGGGAAGGCACCTGCCCCATTCACTATCTTGCCTACGCTACTGCTCTCCCAAATTGAACCAAAATTTCGAAGATTTTTCTAGGCGGGGTTGCGCATAATCATGAAAATGTTTCCCTGACTCTGGTTCAGGGCAAACCTCGGACTCCATCCGAAGAAGATGCATCTTTATTTATGGTGGGACACTGAAGGTTTGCTTGCTTGTGCGACCAATATTGATTCTTAGGCATTGTTCACTACAAGTTATTGCCACAAGGTGAAAGCATCAATGTTGAACTTTATTGCTAACAGTTAGAAAGAGTTCAAGAAATGATACTAACAAATCGTGCACATAAGAATCGAGTAAATACACCTACCCCCTTCCCTGAACCAGGGAAACATTTTCATGGTTCGGGAATATGTGCAGTCGATTTCCCATCTAGAAAAACCCCCCAGATCGCTGGTTTTTCGGCTAAAATTCGAATTTTTTCATTTTCGCTTCAATACACCCGCCCCTTCCCTGAAACAGGGTNAAAAAGCCCCCAGATCGCTGGTTTTTCGGCTAAAATTCGAATTTTTTCATTTTCGCTTCAATACACCCGCCCCTTCCCTGAAACCAAGGAAGCATTTTCAAGGTTGATCACAATCAATTCTTGACTCCTGGAGGAGTCAATTTCGCAAAGATTCGACGCAATGCACAACAGTCGGAAAATTATTGATGAATTCGATATATCCAACCAGAAAGCAAAAAGTTTCTAAACAAAATAAACAAAAAACATCAAAACTTTTCGAAAAATGAGATTTTTTTTACTTCGCTCTATATTCACATAAAGTCAATACGTTTGAAGAGGTGGATAGACATTTTCCCTGACAACTGGTCCTACTCTAACGATCTACAACGCTACATTGCTATGATGCAATTGGCGATATTTAGTTTTTTATACGCCCAATATTTCCATTTGAAGCTTATTTTGTTTTAAACTTATGCATATATTATTGTAAATACTAAAAACTTTTTAAAAGACCGCTGTACTCTCTTTAACTCACTGCAAAAAATACAGTAATTCTTATGCTCAAAGCTCTTCATCTTTCTCGGCCACATATTGTTTTTCTTGCATTTTCTAATCTTTCTCCATTCCGACTCTCTAAATAACCCATCTTATTAATGAACCGTCAACTTCTGTCAACGAAATCCTTTCTACTTCAACGCTCGTTTTGTCTGCGGGCCTCTGTTTCGCGTTTTTCTCACATTTCTCTTGTGCTCCCGCATTTTCGCATGTCTCTTTTTGCACATAGACTAGAACGTGTCTTTCAACGAAATCATGAAAACTGACTTTAGTGTAACGCCGAAACTTCAATTAAGATTTTCTATTTTGTGCTTGCAAAAATGGTGTTTAAACTTAATTCTTTTGAGAGCTGCCGAAGAATGTGTGATGATTTGAAGCCAAAATGCAATCTTACAATACCATTGCATGAGATGATATTTTTTGTTGACCGGATTCGAAAGCTCGATTAATTGTCGGACGTTTATTTTGCATCAGTTATCCGAATATTGCATCATGTTGATTAAATTTTTATTTTGTAGGCGATGAAAATAAACGAATTAATGTGACAAATGCTCTTTTTGTAATGGGAAATTGATGGAGATAGAAATAAATAAACATGCGAGACTTTGCCCTTACAATAGAAATGAAAAGTTCAAATTTCAACGAAATCAACATGTTAACAATGTAATTTTCTAAAGAAAAGATTAATAGTCTATGTTGAATTTAAGGGGTCTGATAAAAAATTAAGTTTTGAAAATTGAAATTTGCTCTGGTGGATGGGGTTGTAGCGCGCGGGGATTATAGTCCTTTTTTACGTCAAAGATTTTTTTTCTTCTATAAAATTTTTCCGATTGAATCAGGAATTAAAAGAAGAATTGCTTATTGAAACGAGAAGAATTTAAATTCTTTAAAAGAATTTTTAAATTAAATTCTTTGTTGTGTTTCCAGCTCTCGATGTTACAAAGCAGCCGATGCAAGCCTTCTCAAATCGATCAAAAATACTGAAAAACAGAACATTTAAAGGGGAATGCACGCCCAGTACTTCTCGAAAATACTGATTTTATGTGCCAATACTTAGTTCTTTAGATTCAATTCCAACCTCACGGAATCATTTCTGTAAATTGATTTTTTCAAGAAGGATTTCTCGGCGGAAACTCAACCATTTTTGGTGATCTTTTTTTTAAATACCCCTCGCATCGTGAAGAATCATAACATGCTGTTAAAAGAGAATCTTGATCATCAGAAGTTGCTAAAAAGTGAGAAAATTGAGAAATGGTTGAAAAAGCAGATAAATCTAATTTTTATCGATTGTTAGACCTTTTCCAGTTGTTCAAATCCGTTTTCAACGCATTATTCTGGTTCTTCTCGACGTGAACAGCAAAAAAAGATCGTCGAAAACGGTTAGGTTGTCATAAAAAATTTTGTCCAAGACACAACAGAAAAACCTCATAAATCCAGAAAACCTATGCATTACACCCAAGAAATGCTCGGCTGGGAAGTTCTCAGCCAGCTAAGTTTTAGTACAGACATATCTCCTTTTGGCTATCAGGTTTTCAGGCGCTGAAGAACTTCTTGCACAAATGATCAAGAGCTAAGAGCTGCTATCAATGAGTTTTTTGAATCAAAGCCGGCTGAATTTTATGAAAGGGACCTTAAAAAACTTTCTAAATTGTGGCTTATGGTCTACTACATCCATGGTGATTACTTGATTTCTTAGGCTTTATGTTTTTCTTGTGTTTTTTGATAAATAATGTATATGTAAAAAACGAACGTTTTTTATGAATTGATCTAATACAAATTTACACTTGTGTAAATTTCAAGACGTGTGACCTGAACATAAAAACGTGACAATCCAAATTTGTTTTCGCCAAAAAAAGTAAACACATTGTCTTACATAACAATGTACTTTACTGTAATATGGGGTGATAAAATTGTTTAAAAACAATTTGCCCTATTTTTGTATTCAAATGTGTTTATTATGAAATGGTCTTGTGTTAAATAAACATTAATCATTCGATTGTTTCCACCACGTGGTGATTCTTGATTTGTGACCCGTTTTCTGTTTCCCAAACGATATCACGCATACTCAAATTGGCTAACATACGCCACATTCCAGCGCCACGTGGGGTGGAATGTGATTTCAAATTGAGAGAACGGACTACTTTATGTTGATAAATGACAAATGAAACAACGTGTGTATGTCAACGAATTCTACTTCTTGTTTCCCAATTGGTTTATAGGTGGCCGACTTATCAATCATGCGGATCTGTGACGCTATGATGCGTTAAAACAAACACAAAATTTATATAAGGGGACAATATTTTTTGAAAATTTTTTAGATAACAATTCGTAATTTTGTTGATAACTATTATGGTGGCACTATTTCAAGGTTGAAATTAGTTACAAGTTGTTCATTGAGTAGTCTGGTGCGTTACCAAGGCTATGGTATCACTGGCATTAACAAAGGTTCAGTTCTCCCTTGCGTCCAAAAGATTTCGCCCTGCAGTATTTAGCGGGAAAGAACCTTTTAGTTTGTGATCAGCACGCTGGAGGATCACAGAGCGTTCATTTTGGTATGCAACATCAATGTTTTTAGTCGTTCCCGCACCCCCTCTAACGAATTTCTATGCGGTCTTTTTTAAATTGTAGCTGAACAATGGTCGAATAAGTATTGATAAAAATTTTCGAAATCCGTTGATCCTAATATTGTCAAAAATTACTTTGAAGTTTTCAAAGTCGATTTTCTTCACCTTAACAAAATGTTAGAAATTTAATTTTTGTATGAAAATACAGAGCTTTAGTCCCTCTAACACATGCAAAAAACCGTACCTAAAAATTATTTAACATTGGCGAGATATTTGACTTTGAAGTTGATAGTCAAAAAATGAGGCAAAAACAAAATGACGACCCGGGAATCGAACCCTCGACCTTCTGGCTGCTAGTCTAACGCGCTAACCACTACACCATCACCGTGTAGGTGAAGAAAATCGACCACATGGTGTAGTGATTAGTGCGTTAGATTAGCAGCCAGAAGGTCGAGGGTTTGACTCCCGGGTGCGTCATTTTGTTTTTACCTCATTTTTTGACTATCAACTTCAAAGTCAAATATCTCGCCAATGTTAAATAATTTTTATGCACGGTTTTTTGCATGTGTTAGAGGGACTAAAGCTCTGTATTTTCATATAACAATTAAATTCCTAACATTTTGTTAAGGTGAAGAAAATCGACTTTGAAAACTTCAAAAGTTGACTGCAATTAGAAATTTCTAGAAAAAATCTCTATCTCCAAATTTACCAATAGTCTGCTCCACGAAAGGAGTGCAAAAAAGTTAGCTATTCATAGTGCAGTGGATAAAGAATCCGACCGTCCGATCTGGCAAGTTAAGCAACGTTCGGTCCGCAGGTTCGATCCCTTACAAGGAACCTTTTCGAAGTGTAAATTTTAAATTGAAGTTTTTTCAAAAAACTTTTTACTAGATGTTTTTAGCATTATATAAGAAAACTTTTGAGCCGCTCGAAAAAATTTGTATCCTTCACATTTTTGGAGAAATTAGCCAAAAAAATCGAAAAATTAAGCCAAATGTACTTAATAAATTAAATACCAGTATATTAACAGCGAGCGTAGTCAAGTGGTTAGCCTCACGATATAAGAGGATGTTAGTCGCTGGTTCGAATCGAGATTCATTTTTTTATGAATTTCGTTTTATGAAAAATTTGAATTGTTAGAGAATAATCCCCTAATTTTGTCATTTTACAAAATTTTTTGTTAAAAAATAATATCTCCATCGTGTTTCCCATAGCCAAAAACCTTTTGCCCATTTTTTTCTAAAACAACATGTTTACCATAATTTTTAGGCACAGATTACGAATTTGTGTTATTAATTGATTGATTCAAAAATTAATAAAAATTTTTGTACAAAATAAGGGGGTTACCCCCTAAAAATAGAAAATATGCAAATTTCAAAATGTCTTCAAACTCGCTAATTTTTTGTACTTGGGGGTTTTTGGCTATGGGAAACACGATGGAGATATTATTTTTTAACAAAAATTTTTGTAAAAATTACAAAATTAGGGGATTATCCCCTAACAATTCAAATTTTTCATAAAACGAAATTCATAAAAAAAGTGAATCTCGATTCGAACCAGCGACTAACATCCTCTTATATCGTGAGGCTAACCACCTGACTACGCTCGCTGTTAATATATCTGGTATTTAATTTATTAAGTACATTTGGCTTAATTTTTCGATTTTTTTGGCTAATTTCTCCAAAAATGTGAAGGATACAAATTTTTTCGAGCGGCTCAAAAGTTTTCTTATATAATGCTAAAAACATCTAGTAAAAAGTTTTTTGAAAAAACTTCAATTTAAAATTTACACTCCGAAAAGGTTCCTTGTTAGGGTTAAATTTTTATTTTAAAGATTTTTTGATTTATACGGAGCAAAAAATTTTTTCTCTATGAAATAAAAAAATTTGAAAATCAGCTTTACTCTAGCGGGATCGAATCTATAGGCGCAACGTTGCTTAACTTCTCAGATCGGAAGGTTGACTTCTTTATCCACTGCACTATGAAGTGCAATTTGTTGTAAGCAGATTATATTCACATGAAAAAATCTTGAAAACAGACTATGTTCACATGCTCATACGTAAACATCTTGAAAACAGACTTTATTCCCATGCTCACATGAAAAATTTTGAAAACAGACTAAATTCACATGCTCATACGAAAAATCTTAAAAATAGAATATTTTCACATGCTCACGTGATAAAATTTCAATGAATTTTCGATGCTTTTTTTAACTTTTCTTATTTGGAAATTTCCTAGTTTTTTCGCAAAAAAACTAAGCCTTATGTAACAAAGCATAAAAATTTTTTTTAAAAATTCAACCTAATTCATTTTGACAAATTAGGGTAAGAAATAGTATAACTGAACGTTGATTGACAAGTAGTCACATGTATCATACCCATATATAAAAAGTTGAATGTTTGACAAAACTACGTGCGCGGAATCATGAGGTTGCCAAAATTTTCGGTTTTTATGCTGCTGTATATAGTTTTCAATGAAATACGGAAGAGTGTTTTAGCGTTGAAATTGCAGGAAAAGAATGTTAAAAATGTTCGTAGACAAATGGAAAATTTTAAATGACTGTGCCTACATGCATAATTCAATTTTATGGAGGGATCTACTTTTTCAATTTTTTGAGAAAAAATCGAAAAATAGTTTTTTACGTTATCCTACCGTATAAACAAATATAAAGGTGCGCAGTCATAGTTCTGCGCGAAATTTAAAGAATTACTGTAAAATATTGGATTGATCAATAAATGTGCTTATGAGCGTTGCGATGAATCCTTGAAAACGAACTCCGCAGGATTTTTAGATGAGAATCGATTGCGCGCATGGCTATCCGCCAGAGGCGTAGCCAAGGGGGTGAGTGGATTGTCTCCCTCTGTTTCTGGAAAAATTGTAAATTTCCCCCCATATGGAAACCAATTATCTCGAAAACTACAACGATTCAGAACATGCCATAAAAACAAAAAATGCTTCATTTTTCATGATCTTTTCGAATATATCATTTTGTCATATGGTTGTAAATTACTAGACTGGTCCTTTAATGCCCATTTTTTCAAAAAAATGGTTCACAAATATCCACTTTCAAACCAAGATAAGCTTCGCTAATTTATTTCCAAATGCAAACCAAGCATTGTTTTCAAGAAAGGACTTTTGTGAAACTTAAGAATGGCGATAAGGTTGATTATCAGCGTTTTTGCGAGAAGACAATTAGTGGATCAACGAGCACATTTATGAATCATTTAATTTCAAAACATACGAAAGAACAAAAGGTTTTTCAAACTTTTAAAGACTTTTTAATACTTTTGCATTTAGGTGATCGATAATTTGAAAGATCTTCAACGGACGGAGAAAAACGAGAAGCAGACTTAACATCTAGAATTAGTGATATTTTTAAATCGAGCAAATGAAGATGGTGATATGCTTAAACGATTTTCCTACGTTTTTGAGTCAGCGTTAGACTTCAAGACCGGGCCCAGAGGGTCGATCTTTTCCATATCTATTTGGGTCTAAATCAAATTTGAGAGTTTATTCTTTCTCAAAAGTTCATTCTTTCTAAAAATGAATATGACGTTTTTGATCTTACAGTATGGCCTTACTTGATCTTACAGTATTGATCTTACTTCATCTCCTTGTTATAGAACTTCATTGACTTTTTTTGACTTGTCACGCTTCCATCATGACATAATCATCAAATTTTGCTCCTGGGAAAACTTATATCCCTCGTCCAAAACGGATCAATACATTTTGAATTTTCTATTGTCCGATGATTTCGTTTCAATATACAAATTTTTTAGCCCCTGATTTTGCCTGATTATCAATGCGATCTCAAAATGTTTGAAGAGAAAATCGACTATATTCAAAAAAATTTGATTGTAATTCTAGACAATTTTTTCTAATTTTCTCCAAGAAAATCAATAACAACTTTTTCTTTATTCCACGCAAATCTCTTCTTTTTTGTCAACGAAACTATTATTATCTCCAAAAAAAATTTCGTTGACAAAATTCCAACCAATAAATGACTATATCCGCGTGTGCTGATTTTGAGTTGGCGTCTTGTTTTTGAATTAAGATCAACCACGTCGCGTACATGCAGACTTTTTGAGAAAAAAATCTGGCGCAAATAGCGAGAAAAATCTATTCTTATCTTTCAATTTGATTGATGGAATAGAGCTTATTGTTTTGCATATGGAGAGCATGTGAACTAAAAATGCATATGATAGCTTGAGGCATTAGCAGCATGGCTTAAATCGTGATAGGAAAACTAGTTTTTTGGAGTTAAACTTTGCATGGTTCATGATCATACGGAAGTGAATAAATTTTCCCATGAGCAAAATTTGATGATTATGTCGTGATGAAAGCGTGACAATTCAAAAAAGTCAATAAAGTTCTATAAAAAGGGGTTAAAGTAAGATCAAAAACGTCATGCTGTAAGATCAAGTAAGATCAAAAACGTCATATTCCTAGAAAGAATGAACTTCTAAGAAAGAATGAGCTCTCAAATTTTATTTAGACACAAATAGGTGTGGAAAAGATCGACCCTCTGGGCCGGTCTTGACAGATCAGAGCTGGCTCAAAAAATATAAACATGGTGGGGGTAGGGGGCCATCCAGATATTACGTTATCGTGTTGGGAGGGGGGGGGTAGCACTCTCCACAAAAAGTTGATAACGCTAGTACATTTTTGATAACGTTGGGGGGGGGTCTAAAAATCCGAAAATTCATGAACTTTCCGAATACCAACAAAAATGGCTCTTTCTCTAACCGAGTCGGTCCTTTAAAAATTAGCACTTTTGTGAAACATAAGCATTGCTAATGTTCAAGGTTGTTTATTTTCGCCATGACTTTTAAAATGTAACATGATCATTGATAATTCTCTTACAATTTTTAAAAATAGTCTTTGTTGTGTAATAAATTTATCTGTCTATAGTTTCGAAATTCCTGTACCCAGCAACGTGAGGGTAAATAAAAACTTCCGACTATTTTCACGAACTAGACACAAACATCGACTGAAACGACGAAAATAGACTAGAGTCGATCTATTTTTGTTTTCTAAAAATAAACCCAGCCACGTTTCGGTGATGTTCAATCATTGATAATTTTCGGAAAACAGTCGAACCTGTTCTTTAAATGTCACCAAGCTTGGCGAAGAAAGATAAAGGTTTTGAATAATAAGAAAAAAGCAAAGACCATCACGTCAGAATTCGTATAGTCTATACACATAAATTTTATAAGTTAGGGACTATATATATGAATTTAATGGTCCTCTTTATGTTTCGCCTGTCGACGGTCGGCCAAAAAATCATAAAAGGTACCTTGTGATTTTTGTTAGTAAAAAAATACTCCTCCTCCTAGTTGATCTTTCTCCCCCCACGGCACTGGAGGACTTCTATAGGGCATTTCCCGCCGACAGTAAAAAAGTCATTACCCATAGTGAAGTGGCAAGCGTCTCGATTTACAATCATTTGTGATAAGTTAAAATAACTACCTTATATTTGTACATATAAGCAAGTGCATAGTGCAGCGTTCTACATTTTATTTTAAATCTATAATCTAATAAAGAATTAATGTAAAATCAATGGGCAAAACAGTGTAAGGAAAAAGATGCTTGTTTTGTTTTTGGACATTCGTTCAATTGATTCAAAAATTTAAGAAACACTTGAAATAAGAGTTCAAAAATCTAGGAAACACTTGGAATAATTTTCTGTAATCTATGAAACGACTGAAATAAATTTATTTAAATTACTGATTTGTTTATTTTTATATGTTTTTTGTTTTAGTTTAGATATGAAGCTTCACAAGCAAAACAAACGCCGCGTTTCTTTGCGCTGCCTCTCTTCATTTCCCCTCCTTTGGCACTCGAAATTCTAATTGAATGAGATTTATATCCCGAAATCAAGTTCTCGGATTCGGTACGGATCTCGCCCGAAGGTTTAGATCCGATAGAACATATTAGAGGAAAGTCAAGCTCGTAACAGAACTTAGATACTCGGAAATAAGAGCGCCGGGAGGCGCTCGATTCCGTTTATTAATTGAAAAATTTTTTCACTATGATGATATCAAAAGATTTCACAACAATTTCCATTTTTCAACAAAAAAGTCTTAATTTTTTTACCTTAATTATTTTCTGAGAATTTTCAGCTTATAAACAAGCATCTTACAAAAATTTTTTATCTGTGGCGCTACTTTGAAACCGAAAGCTCGTACTGATAGTACTCAGAAACGATTCCAAAGACCGAGACGGTCTGACTTTACTCGGGTTCGAGACCGAAGACCGAGCCCATGCTGACCGTAAGCAATTCGAAGATGAGCGCCGGAGGCGCTCTCAGCATATACAGTCGCGGTAAAAAGTAATGCATCATCTCCAGATTCTTTAGCAGGGCTCGGAATGGGTCTG
>OZJO01006631.1:0-13516 GCA_900406225.1 Acrobeloides nanus
AATGTTTTTAGTCGTTCTCGCACTCCCCCCCCCCTTTAACGAATTTCTATGCGGTCTTTTTTAAATTATAGCTGAACAATGGCCGAATAAGTATTGATAAAAATTTTCGAAATCCGTTGATCCTAACATTGTCAAAACTTTTTTGAAGTTTTCAAAGTCGATTTTCTTCACCTTAACAAAATGTTAGAAATGTAACTTTTGTATGAAAACACAGAGCTTTAGTCCCTCTAACACATGCAAAAAACCGTATATAAAAATTATTTAACATTTAACAAAGCTGCTGCTTTGTTAAGGTGAAGAAAAACCAGCGCCATACATATTATATCACCTATATATGAAATAATAATAACAGTAAAATGATCTACGACCAAAAATAGGCATAAGAAACATTTTCATGAAAATCGGAAAACTTTAATTTCTGATCGGGATAGAACCCTCGACATATAAACTGCAAATTTGTCACACTACCACTCGACCATGTAAATCTTTCGATGCTGTGTATGGTACTCGTCTCGATGAGCTGAATCGAGTGGCGTTAACCGTTTTTAAAATCTCACATTTTTTATTTTCAATATTCATTGTTTTTCATTTTGAACTGCCGTGTTTTTTTTAATTATTTTTGTAATAAAATTTGAAAATTATTTTCAGCATTAAATTTTGATGATTCACGTCTTAAAATTTTTCAAAATTACCAAATATTTAAAAAAAAGTGAAACTTTATCTCTATTTTAGAACATTCAAATTAGTCACCCACATTTTTACATTCTTTCGAAAAAAATATTTCATATTTTATGAGTTAATCGTCTGGCTAATTACGAGACGTTCATTTCAAAAATACGCCTTCGCATCTGGAATGTGCAGATCATCGTTTCGATTCATCCAGAAATTATCCAAAATTAAAACTTGCTTGCCCAACAAACAACTATTACGTCAGATTTTGAAATGTGAGGTCAGATGAAATTTTGAGACTATATAGAGGATAAGGAAAGAATAGGGATTTCTTGACTCGAAGAGGGTTGATTGTAAAGGTGTACTTGATCAATAGATCAACGGAGAGTAACTGGATCGAGATCATCAAGAGACGAGAGGTGCTAGTTAATGTATACCATTTAGCTAAAAGAGATTTGAAGCAATTCTCAGCCAGTTTTATAGACCATATGTTCAAGAGATGCATCATACATCCTTCTTGAAAATCCTCTGCTTATGCCATTATTCATCCGACATTCCCCACTCTATTCAAAAGGTCATCGATCTGATATTTCCCAATCACTAAAAGTGGGCGTAAATCCGCCTCCAGGCATTGCAAAACACAACGAATTTTCTGGAGAGTTCATCTTCAGAGGCTTTAAATTTCGCCTGGGCAGCACAAAAATCAGCTAAAGCTCGACAAGACTTCTTTGTAAGCTCCAGGCTTCGGATTTTTCAACGGCCTTTCACTTTTCGACTGGATCGGCTCTGTTCCGTTTGTGTACCTTCCTAGCTGTCTATTTGTGTTTATTCTTTATTCACTGAATAAAAATGGCTGCGCGCACCACTGCTGGCGGTATTGGATTTTCTGTTATGCAAAAGGTGAGGAACTTTTATGTTAAAAACAAAATATTTTAATTTATTTTTAAAAATAACGAGGTCAAATCGTTTACCTCCCCCCACGCGTGCAATTGTTCCCCACTTCAAACAGTCAAAGGCCTAAAAAAACAAAGGCCTTCTTATGTTTTGATTAGGGAGACACCTACATTTCGAAGGCCAAAAGTTTTTTGTTTTCTTTTTTTCGGAAATTGGCCTCAAAGTTTTGGTTAATCTCAAAAAACCGATTGTTTCGGATTTTTTGAGATTAGCCAAAACTTTGAGGCCATTTAGAAAATGTGCAAAATCGATTCCCCGCATAAAATTACCCCCAGATGAATGCTTTCCGGGTAAAAATAGAAATTTTTTTGATTTTTGCGTCAATACACCAACTCCATTCCCTGAATCAGGATCAAGGAGGCACTTTCATGCTTCGGGAATGCGCACAATCGATTTCCCGCATAAAATTATCTCTATATGGGGTCATTTCTAGTAAAAATTGTTCGGGCCCAAAAATCATAAAATGCACTTTTTTGACTCACCCTGTAAAAGTCAAATTAGTCCTTGAAATGTACTTTTTGCGATTTTTCAAATTTTTTCGAGTTTTTTAACTTTTACAAAAATAACCCTATAGGGGGTTTTTCTATGGGAGGAATTGATTGCGCGCATTGCCGAATCCTGAAAACGCTCCCCTGGTCCTGAATAAGGAAAAGATTTGTTTATTGAAGCGAAAATAGGCCAATACATGGTAAAGAAAGCGTTGTCAAAAATTACTTTGAAGTTTTCAAAGTCGATTTTCTTCACCTTAACAAAATGTTAAAAATTTAATTTTTGTATGAAAATACAGAGCTTTAGTCCCTCTAACACATGCAAAAAACCGTATATAAAAATTATTTAACAGTGGCGAGATATTTGACTTTGATAGTCAAAAAATGAGCATTTTTTGACTATCAACTTCAAAGTCAAATATCTCGCCACTGTTAAATCATTTTTATATACGGTTTTTTGCATTTGTTAAAGGGACTAAATCTCTGTATTTTCATACAAAAATTAAATTTCTAACATTTTGTTAAGGTGAAGAAAATCGACTTTGAAAACTTCAAAGTAATTTTTGACAATGTTAGGATCAACGGATTTCGAAAATTTTTATCAGCACTTATTTGGCCATTGTTCAGCTACAATTTAAAAAAGACCGCATAGAAATTCGTTAGAGGGGGTGCGGGAACGGCTAAAAATATTGATGTTGCAGACCAAAATGAACGCTCTGTATGTAATTCAAAAATACAACTTTTATCAATTTTTTGTATCAATTTGAATAATTTTTGAATGAAACTGTTTTTATTGCATATACATCTGGCTCAAATAAGCTCCACTTGACTAAGTAGTGTTCCGGCGTTCCCGATTCAATTTCTTGTTGTAACAAAATGAACCAGGCTTTTTTGAGCTTTAGTCTCTCAGACAAACATGTTTTTCATCTTAGCTCGAAAAAAATTCATCACAAAAAATTGATCTTTGATCTATTCCCCCATAAAAATGTTTAGGCACCCAATAAATCATTTTCACACTTTTTCCTTTATTTACCCTCTTATAAACACTCTAGAAAGCTGGAAAAATACAATAGGCCCATTATGAAAAATGTGACAAAAATAAATGAAACTTGAAGAAGAAGTTAACACTAAAAGATTTTTAGCAAGCCTCAAAATTCAACGATCAAGAAGCAGAGCTTTTGTTGGTATGGATCAAGAAATTGAGTGGAGAAGGTATCTCGACCAAAGGAGATCGTGACAATTTCTATAATTTGCTTAAAGATGGAACTCTTTTGTGCAAGTATGTTAGAGAAAATGGAATAATCCCCCTTGATGAATGGCAAAACTTTTTGGATATATGCGTGTAGTGGTGGGATGGGAGACTGTCCACTCCTCCCCATCCTTGTGTTTGAAATGACACAAAATCAAACATTTTTAGATTGGCTAATGGAGTCGAACCAGGTGCAATCAAGAAGATCCAAAAGCCAATCTCCAACTTTGCATGTATGGAAAATATCAATGCTTTCGTCGAATGGGCCAAGAAACAAGGTGTTCCAACCGAAGAAACCTTCCAAAGTGTTGATCTCTTCGAGCAACGTGATCTTTACTCTGTCACTATTACTTTGCTTTCCTTGGGCCGTGTCGTAAGTTTTACTTTTTAACACAAAAATGGCGGCATCCCACTTCGTCTAATAGACAGTTTACCCAACTGGGACACTTGATCCAATCGATACTTCGTCCAATGAGGACACTTCATCTAATGAGGACACTTCGTCCAATGAACAATCATCCAATGAGGACAATTCATCCAATGGACTCTTCGTCTTTTGGATGAAGTGTTCTCATTGTACGATATGTTCATTGGATGAAATGTCCTTATTAGATGAATTGTCCATTGGACGAAGTGTCATCATTGGATGAAGTGTCCTTATTGGATGAAGTGTCCCAGTTGGATAAACTGTCCATTGAATGAAGTGGGATACCGCCCAAAAAATAGTAGATCATCAATTTTTTATTCTTATTTCTTTAGCTACAAAAGAACGGAAAATCACATCCTTTCTAATGTTAGTTTTAGTTTGCAAAAATTAAAATTTCAAAAATTTTTTTTGAAATTTTAATGAATTTTGAAGTGCTTTGTGCAATTGCTTTTAGTGCCTCAAAATAGGAAAAGAAATAAACTGTAGTCTGCTTTAACAATGAATAGCTTGTGTGAATTTGATTTATTTATTTTTCCTAACCAATATTAATTTTTTGTTATCCCTTTTAGCTCAAAAAGAAAGGACTCGAGGGACCCGAAACGGTCAATCCATATCTCATCTACAATGCTCCAAAGACCATCACTTCTTCATTCTATTAATTGAACTAAACATTCATGTGGATTTTTAACCATATTTAATTTTTGCATATCAATTTTTATTTGGGGGTTTCCCCCCCCCCCCCCCAAAGTAATCATCAAAAATGCACTAACGTAATCAATTTTTTGAGGAGGGCCGAACCCCCCCCCCCCTAACATGATTACGTAATATCTGGATGACCCCTATGATGCTTTTGAAAACATAAATAAAGTGTGGAAAATTGAATTTTTAAGTAAATTTTGTAATCGAAATTTTAATTAAAATTTAGTGATCAGAATGAGAATATTAAAATTAGTGACCAGCATGAGAAAAATTTTTGCCATTTTTTCATATTGGCAAAAAAATTTACTAGGGTCAGTGCAGTGTTTTCATGCTTCAACAACTCGCTTAATTTCTAGCATAAAATCATAAATATTGGTTGTNCCAGCATGAGAAAAATTTTTGCCATTTTTTCATATTGGCAAAAAAATTTACTAGGGTCAGTGCAGTGTTTTCATGCTTCAACAACTCGCTTAATTTCTAGCATAAAATCATAAATATTGGTTGTTCAGAAAGTTCGCGGACTTCGAAACATTTGAACATTTTTAATGAAAATAATGAAAAAATTTTGGTGAAAAATCATAATGGGGGGATTGCCTGTAAAAAAGGATATCTATTTATTAAAGGACCAGTCCAGTCAGTTATAACCATATGAAAAAAGATACTGTAAAACTTCTAATAGAACCACATGGGGCTCTATTAGAAGGTGTTATGATTGCTCTTTCAAAAATTGAGTTTAAATCGGACTTCTTCGAGCGACCACTTTTTGGATAGCTACTGTAGAAAGGAACGTTCTATAAAATAAATTATTGAAAAATATTTTATTTTCGCTGAATTATGGTCCTTTGAATTTGAAAAAGTTGAAAAAATGGCATTTTTTTCAAAAAATCATATCTCCGTGAAATCGAAGACATTGTCAATAATTTCTTTTACATAATGTTCCTCATACGCTTAGCTATCCAAAAAGTGGTTGCTCGAAGGAAATCGACTTAATTTTGATTTTTGGTGGATTTTGAATGTAAGGCTTAAAATTTTTTTTAAAAATTCAAAAGGCCATATCTCGACGAAAATAAAATATTTTTCAATAATTCTTTATATAGCACAATCTAGTGATGCCACGAAATCGAATTGAACGAAATCACGAAATTGAACGAAATCAGTTCTCAAAATTTTTCTTTAACTTTTTATGAAAAATGTCAAAAACAAAAATAGCACAGAAATTGCGTTCTACAACTTTTATTTTGACCACTTTTTATGAAAACACATAGAAAAAAAGTTACGAGACAAACTTCGTCGCGATTTCGTGCCAAATTTCGTCACGAAATCGCGACGAAATTTAGCACGAAATCGTGACGAAATTTGTCTGTAACTTTTTTCTATGTATTTTTCATAAAAAGTGATCAAAATAAAAGTTGTAGAACGCAGTTTCTGTGTTATTTTTGTTTTTGACATTTTTCATAAAAAGCTAAAGAAAAAATTTTGAGAAGCGATTCCGTTCGATTTCGAGTCACGATTTCGTGGCATCACTATTACAAACTATCTTTCTACTGAAAACAACCATTTGTTGGTAATCCATTTTGTGGAGACGTTCTTTCGGCCTGCATAGTATAGTGGTTAGTACTTCACGTTGTGGCCGTGACGACGCAGGTTCGATTCCTGCTGCAGGCAACTCCTTTTTGCATAAAAATGTCTTTTTGTTGTTGAAAAATCTAATTATCGATTATGGTTCGACTAAATTAATTTTAACATTTTTATTTAAGGGGTATTAAGCATAATTTTTCAATTTTTGATGAATTTTATTCTTATGTGTAGAGATTTTAATTTTGGCTCATTGGGAGGACACCTGCCCCTCCCCTACTAGCCCCATTACCTACGCCACTGGACCCAACCCAGCACCAGACCCCCTCTTTATCTATTTGTCCAACTATGCTTAGTAGATGTACTCCTTAAATAAAAATGTTAAAATTAATATAGTGATAACCATAACAGATAATAAAGTTTTCCAACAACAAAAAGACATTTTTAGGCAAAAAGGAGTTGCCTGATGCAGGAATCGAACCTGCGTCGTCACGGCCACAACGTGAAGTACTAACCACTATACTATGCAGGCCGAAAGAACGTCTCCACAAAATGGATTACCAACAAATGGTTGTTTTTAGTGGAAAGACAGTTTGTATAACGAGTACCATATCATGGGGGGTTTGACCCATGGCCAATTGGCTAACGTGCTCGGCATTCACTCATAGGGCACGGGTTCGATTCCGTGCCCAAAGTCATTTTTTATTTTGTTGTTAAAAGTCATGAAAATTTTTGCATAGTTACATTTTTATGCGGGGAACACGATGGCACTATTATTTTTCGATGAAAATTTTTGGAAAATTTTTTTGTTTGCCATTTATGCTTTACGAAGATCTGAATTTAAAACAGTTTATCTTAAAGCGAGTTGATCAGAAATTAATGTTAACATTTTTATCCACAACGAGTTATAGTCGTAATGTTTGTATGGGACAACTACAATGGGTTAGTGAAAAAAAGTCCTGTCAATTTTAAACACTTTGGTGTTAGAGAAATTCACGTTGAATGGCACGGCTTATGAGTTAATGCCGAGCGCTTTAGCCACTCGGCCATGGGTAAAACCCCCAAAACCCCATAATATGGTACTCGTTTGGAAGCGATCGGTGAGTATATTCGATTGGCAAACTTTTTCTAAAATTTTTACCCTTGCCTGCCCCTTTTCGGAATTTTGGTATGGCATGAAGTACAAGCAAAGAAAATCAAATACAGACAAATAAAAAAATGGCAGGTGAGATTACAAGCAAAAAATAAATAAATTAACAAAAATCGATTTCACCCAAGGTTCACAATCGATCATGAGCATATGTTGAACGTTAAAATCTAACCACTTGTTGTTTTTGCCTTGCATCTCCGAAATTTTTACACCATTATGCTTGTTGCTAGCTAATCAAAAATCGACCTATCCATGGCCCGGAATTGATTTTTGACTGAGCTTTGTGCACATTAAGTGCACTGAGCTGAACATCCGCTAAATGATCGCTAACAAAGAAAATAAACTTTCATTAAATTCAAATAAATTTTTTTTACGAATGATATATTATGGGCTCAGTATAGTCCGTTTTTTTCAGCTCCAACTATAAACAAGCTGGACCTAAAAGTCAAAATTCGAAGTCCGCATCCCGTCCGATCTGGCAAGTTAAGCAACGTTGGGCAGAATGGATTATCGTAAGTTCGATCCCCATCCACTCCCTTATGTCCGAATTCGATAAAAAATTTTGCATATGTATTTTTATGTAAGGAACACCTTGGTAAAGTTATTTTTTCAAAAAAAACTTATGCAAACGCTATTTTTGACAACTTTTATTTTACGAAATTAGGTGGTATTCGAAAAAGTTTAAAAAATCATGTTTTCATAAGGTTTTTTGAAGAAAAGTTTGAAAAAATAACTTCACCAACGTGTTTCTCACATAAAAATACCCATATGCAAAATTTTTTAACGAATTTGGACACAAGGAAACGGATAAGGGTTGAACCTATGATATCAACGTTGGCCCAACGTTGCTTAACTTGTCAGATCAGCTTTTTTATAGTTGGAGCTGAAACGGACTATAAAGTAGCCAAAATTTCTAAAATCTGCATTAAAAATTTTTTTATTTGAAACATAAATATTCGGATAGCTCGTATATGTGCTTGAGCTCAATTTTTTGTTGACAAATTTTTTACCTAACCCCTTGGCTATAGGGCCATAAAACACAAAAAGTGACAAAGTTAATTTTCCGAAAAATCTTAAATTTTTCTCGCGCTAATTTTACGCGCAAAAGATTCTTCAAAAAATTTGGCTAGGGGATCCTCACATCGCGAGGCCAAAAGTCTTTAGTTTTTTCGGAAATTGGGCCTCAAAGTTTTGGCTAATTTCAAAAAATCGAAAAAACGTGAAAAAATCGATTTTTTGAAATTAGCCAAAACTTTGAAGCTAATTTCCGAAAAAACTAAAGACTTGTGGCCTTTATGATGTGAAGGCCCCTTAGCCAAATTTTCTGAAAAATCTTTTGCGCGCATAATTAGAGCGAGAAAAGTTTAACATTTTTCGGAAAATTAACTTTGTCACTTTTTGTGTTTTTTGACTCTATAGCCAAGGGATTAGGTCAAAAAAATTGAGCTCAAACTCACATATGAGAGACGAATTTTTCAAGAGATCAAAATAGAGATGTGCAAAAATTTTCATGGAATTTAAGACAATTTTAAATTCGAAGCAGGATTCGAACCCGAGCCTATAAACTACAAACGTGTCACTTTAGCTACTCGGCCATGGATAAAATCCCATGATATGGTACTCGTTTTGAAACGCTCGGCGAGCTGAGTCAATTGACATGAAAACGCTTCCCAATACTGATTCAGGGAAAATTGGTTTTTTTTTGTTAAAAAATTTGGGTTTTTTATTTTTGATTCTTGCTTCCACATTTTCTGCTTTTTGGTGCGCCGTGCCCTAGAAAAGACATTTCCATAAAAAATGCAAAAAATGACAATTTTCGTTTCAAAAATCCAATTTTTTCCCGAGATAATGTCAGTAAATCATTTTCAGGATTGGAAAAAAAGATCGATCGGAAAAAAAGATAGGCACGACCTCTCAACTCTACTCTTCCGGCATATATTGCTCACATTCATGTTAAAGTTGTTAGAAAGGCGATATTTTGACTGAAGCCGCTTGCTTGGTGTAATAATGCGCAAAGTGTCTTTCTTCTTTGTTGTGATGGCAGCGCAGCAGATTGGAATGTGCCGAAAAATGTAAACCACAAACAAAGAAAAAAGCGTCCTTTTTAAAAGTCGTTAATTATTAAATACTCTTTGTGCGTTTGTCTGTTTGTTCCACCGATCCGCGTAACTTTAAGTTTTAATTCGTTGTGGTTTATACCGGCCGGTAGACAGGTGGACAGTCTAACAAGAGGCACGTTCCCCCTCACAAAAAATCGAAAAGGCTCCATGTGTTGTGATCTAGTGAAGTCCGGCCAAAAAAAATCATAAAGGTCTCTCTTATGATTATTGGTAGGGAAGGGGTCAAATAATTTTTTTTCAAAAAAGTCGCGGGTTCGAATCCCTTTTGCAGCCAAATTTTTTTTTGCACAAAGTAAAATCGAAAAATTTTGCTACTTTATGACCCCATAGCTCAAAAACTTTATATCCAATCAACCAAGTGACTATTATATTCATTTTTTTATTTATTCATTTTTTCCTAACTTTTGAGCTAGGTCTCGAAAAAATCTGAGTTTGTGCGTGTGTTCAAGCATGTTGAAAAAGTTGTTGAAAAGTTGTCGAAAAGTCGAAACATTTTTTGACAACTTTTCAACGACTTTTCAACAACTTTTCAACAACTTTTTCAACATGCTTGAACGCACTCTGTCAGAACTTGAAGGTCCCTTGTAAGTGAACTAGCTCCGATAATCTTCATAGTTCTTTTCATAGAAACTATTAAAATTTTGGGTTAAAAAATTTAATCGATGAATTATATAATAAAAGGGTAACAATTTATTGCAAAATTAAAAAATACATTGCATATACAGGGTGATTAAAAAAAGAGAATTTTGAGATTTTTGCGCAATTTTTTCAAAAAATTTAAAATTTTTTAATTTTTACCAAAATAACCTTATAGGGGGTTTTCTATGCGAGAAATCGATTGAAATAAACACGCCAAACCTTGAAAGCACTTTCCTGACCCTGATTCAGGATCAGGGAAACGTTTTCAATGCTCAGCATGTGTATTGAAGCGAAAATAGGCTAATTCGAGGTCAGGGAAGCATTTCAAAGTTCGGCAATACGCGCAATTGATTCCTCGCATAGAAAAACCCCCTATAGGGTTATTTTGGTGAAAATTAAAAAACTTTAAAAGGGTGCACGCCCAGTACGCTTCTCGAAAATTTTTTAAATATGCTAATTTTTGGTACTCCGGGGTTTTCGGGTATGAAATCGATTGGCACAAGTCACGAGTTCCGAAAAAATTGTTGTGACCCCCTATCGGGATACTCCCTATTCGAAAACCCCAGAGTACCAAAAATCGACCAATTTGGAGCCAAAATAAAAAAGTTGAAAAATTGATTTTTTAACATGGGTACCCTGGTAGGGAGTCATGAAAATTTGTTCGAAACTCGGAACTTGCACCAATCAATTTCTCGTGTCCGAAAACCCCCAAGTACCAAAAATCAGCCAATTTGGAGAAAATGTTTTTCGAGAAGCGTACTGGGCGTGCACTCCCCTTTAAATTTTTTGAAAAAATCGCAAAATTCTCATTTTTTAATCACCCTAAAAAACCGGATAAATTAAGAAGATTCCTGACTTTGCTGATATACAAGATAATAATACCAGTATATGACATTGAAAACAATAAATAGCAACGGGAAAAGATATCGGGAAGTCTTATCGACGTTCAACGCACGACGAGAAAGCAGATGAGAAACCTGAAAATTTTTGAAATTGCATCAATAACGTGTTTTGTTTTAAGACTTTTCGAGGGAGTCAAAAAGTTCAAATCTATCAAAAATTTAAGCTTTTAAGCTATTTTTGGATGATGTTTTTGATTTATTGCTCTATTAAACTATGTGTTATGGCGAGATGCAAAAAGCTGGGCGCATGACCTAGGACCAGGACCATACATGGGCAAGCAGGGGGGGGGGGTACTGGGCCCCAAAATACGAATTGGTCCCAAAGGTTACTGTCGACCAAAAAAACGTCGACAGGCGAAAAAGTCGAAATACGAATTCGTTCTCGATTTATGAATTCGTATACGAATTTTCACAACGAATTCAGTCTGAGCGGCTTTCCAAATACAAATTGGCCTATTAATTTTTCCCACGATACGACGAATTAGGGGGGGGGTACAGTACCCCCCCCCCCTTTGCCCATGTATGGGTGTACCCTTCCAGTCATTTTTGCGCTAAAATTAACGCCATTATCATGTTCAGCATGGTCGAAACCCTTTAAACGACATCCATCATGACATATAAAAAATTGTACTTTCTTAGCTCTCTAACCACTAAGCTATGCATACTTTTATAGGCCCAGGTTCGATTCCCATATGGGTTGACAAATTTAAAATCATCTGAAAATTTTTGCACTTATGTAATTTTTTATGCTAAACAAGATTTGTAGGATTTTCTCAATTTTAACAAAATTTGTTTCCTTTTTGAGGAAAATTTTTTTAATCAAAATCAAAAAATACCTTCAAAATTTTGTTCAGCATGAAAAATTATACATATGCAAAATTTTTGAGCAATTTTTGATCAACATGACTCGTGTGGGTTTCGAACCAGGGTATTAAAGATTGTGTGATCATAGTCTAATGGATAAAAGGCTAGTAGCGAAATTCAAAATTCGATTTTCATATAGTGATATGGGTATCGTTTCAAAGCTTTCATTATGCTGAGCATGGTTATTTTTGGGTGAAAAATTTTTTGGGCGTTAGTCAAAGAATAAAATTTTCGTCAAAAAATGAAATTTTTGTCAAAAATTGAAATTTTGGTAAAAAATTTGAATTTTTTTGTCAAAAATTGAATTGTTGGTCATAAATTGAATTTTTAGCCAAAAATTCAATTTTTGACAAAAATTCAAAAAATAGAATTTTTTAACCAAAAATTAAAATTTTTGAGGAAATTCAAAATATTTTAAAAATTATGAAAAATTGAAAAATTTTAGGCCATCTTTATTAATTACGTGTATAATATTTCTTGTAGCTGAATATGCAAATACGGTGGGTTAGCTAATTTTTTGAAATTAAAAAAAAATATTCTTTCTTTCCTAATCAACATTTTTAACTTTCGCAAATCTTTGTTCTCATAGCAAAGTGGTAATGTACTCACTTGTGATGCTATAAACTCCTTGTTCGAATCTCACTCTCATCAAAATGTTTTTGCATCTGAAAAGTTTTTTGTCTCATATTTTTTGAAATTTTTGGGGTAATATTGGAATTTTTTGTGATAATCATTTTTTCTTCATTTTATCGATTTTTCGCTATCTTTCTTACCACCGATCATTCATAATCTCCGACGATAATTCTCGCTGTTTAAACGACGAAAATTTGCATAAACATACTTGCACTCTCTTTCACCCCAAAATCACTCTCGCATCGATATCGGAACACCAACTAACTGTCAATTGCTAACATATCTTCTTCTTTTCGTCTGCCCATCATTTTCCTTTTTCCGACTTGCTGCGTTCTTGGCCAGCCGGATGGCGCCGCCGAGCAGCGGCAAAAGACTGAATTGAGCTAGCCACAAACTCTCTTTTAGACACTAACAGTTCTTAATTCCAAGTCGTCTAATGTGCTCGTAAACAAATGTTGCATCTCGAATATGGCCTAGAGTGTGATTGGCGGTTTTTAAAGTTTTATCTGAGAGTGAAAAAGAAATTTGCAAAAGTGGGGATTAAAAATTCTGCTAAAAATTTCTTCAAATGTTTGATATGATAATTTGTTAGACAGATAAGGCATAGATTACCAGTAGGGGGGATACACCAGACCCTCAGGATGGATGGATGAATGGGCTTTCAGGGGGAGGGGGTACAAGATAAAATTTTCAAAAATTTATATGATGAATGAATTGGAAGGGAGAAGGGTACACGAACCCTCATGATGAATGACTATAAAGGCGGAAGGTCCAAGGATGAGTGGTGAGGGGGTACTGTACCCCCCCCCCCTTAAGGATCGGACATAAAAACATAGATTTTTAAGCTTTCTCGGACGACACTGAGCACGGGTCCCGAAAATTGCATAAAATTTACCGTGAACAAAAAACCAAATATTTAGCACGCCCACCGCGACACACCAAAAAGCCGAAAAGGTGGAAGCAAGAGTCAAAAATAAAAAAGAAAATTTTGCCCATCAACTCAGCTCTCCCAGCGCTTCAAAACGAGTACCATATCATGGGTTTTGGGGGGTTTGACCCATGGCCGAGTGGCTAAGGTGACAGATTTGTAGGCACTAGGTCATCCCTTACCCTTACAGTCGATACTTACCCGGACGAGGTTAGAGAT
>OZJO01006635.1:0-11730 GCA_900406225.1 Acrobeloides nanus
TTTGTGTATTACAACGAAAACATGTGTACACAAATTCAAAATTTCAAACGCAATTTTCTCGAAAACTACAACGATTCAGAACATGCCGTAAAAACAAAAAATGCTCCATTTTTCATGAACTTTTCGAATATCAACAAAATCAACTTTTTTCCCATTGGATTAGTCCTTTAAAATTGAGGCATTCCATCGAAAGATCAAACAATTTTGTTACAAAAAACAAATTTTACGATATTGAAAAATCACACATGATGTATATTGGGTCGTTCGAATAATTTCCAGGCGCCGGAGTTGCGAAAATGGGGGTGTTTTCTATGCGGGGAATCAATTGCGATCATTAAAACACGCTACCCTGCTTCAGGGAAAGTGGAGAGGGTATTGAAGCGAAAATTCGAATTTTCGCCGAAAAACCGGCTGCCTAGGGGTTTTTCTATTTTTCTATGCCGGGAATCGATTACAAAAAACGCTACTCTGACCCTGATTCAGGGAAAGGGGAGGGGGTATTGAAACGAAAATTCGAATTTACGTTACAACAAAATTGACATTCTTGTACACGATTTTTCTTATCATAATTTCGCTTTTGCCTTTCTTGTGCGCTTAAGATATTTTCTTTTACAATATCATAGGTTAACCTCAATCTTCAAAAACGAATCAGGATCAGAGAACCATTTTCAGGGTTCGGGAATGTGCGCAATCGATTTTCCGCATAAAGTTACCCCTAGAAAGGTCATTTCCAAAGAAAAAGCTAAAAATTTTTTGAAAAAAATTCACGTCTAGTGGGCTCGCCGATCCTTAGTATAGTACCAAAGTTAGACAGAACTTGAAACTTGGTCTGTGATCACGTCTAATGGGCTCGCTAATCTTTAGTAGTACAAAAGCCGGAAAATTATTGAACGACCCCAATATATGAAAATATCTCTCTCACCACAATAAGCCGGTTCATCGTCGCCGTGTTTACAGTCCGGTTCTCCATCACAGACCCAATTTCGGGCGATGCAGCGCTCGATGCCCTTTGTTGTTGGGTTCAAGCATGCAAAATACTGGTTCGTACAATCATGCAACAACGACTCTAAAACGTGCACAAACTTTTTCGGCTGCTTTGAATTCTGTATGGATTATTTAAAAAAAAAATTTTTTGCACTATAAACATGCACACAGCAAAATTACCAATCGGCACACTTTAATCACATACCACAATTTTTTTCATCAGAACCATCACCACAGTCTTCGTTGCCATCGCAAATCTGGGTCAGCGAAAGACATTTTGGTGTATTAGGGCATTTGTATTGTGTTTCTAAGCAACCATAAGCCTCTGAAAAACAACCATTTTGTTATATTATATGCCATTGATGGCCGTAGAAATGAATCAATCTCTCATGATGGAGAACAAAATCAGGGAAACGCACAATAAACGCATGAAACTTTGAAAAAATCGCAAAAAATTCAGTTTTTTGGTACACGGTGTGCGCAAAAAATACGCAAAAGTACCATCCGCAAAAGTCCGTCCGCAAATGTCCTGCCCACAAAAGTCCGTTCGCAAGTGTCAGACCGCCTTTCAAGCTTGTAATCTCTAGAACTTACGGCATAAATCCTTTTTCTCATCGTCCCCTTCAGGACAATCCATCCTGCCATCACAAATTTGTTCTTGTGTAATACAATGTGCTGGTGAGCTGAGGTTTTTCGCTTCACATTGCATTTCACCCGGGCTGCAATGAAATGGTGGGCAAGTGGCTAAACGAATTTATTATTAAAAAAAATTATAAGTATATATATACCAGGCTCGTCTTCATTATCTCCACAGTCATTTTGCCCATCGCATTTCCAAAAGAAGGGGATGCATTTATAGGTTTTTCGGCAGACAAACTCCGTGCTAAAGGATGAAATTTGAGCGTTTAGGGTGAATGTTGTGAAAAACCTACGGGTTGCAATTTTCAATACAGTGAGGACCTTTGGGTTTGAAGCCATTTGAGCACAAACAAGTGAAACCGTCTAAAAGTGAAGAAAATTTTAATTTTTTTCTTCTGCGCTTTTAATTGAATCAGGGAAAATGTATTGAAGCGAAAAAATCAACCTCTAAAACACCGTATTTTTTGAATTTTATGATGTTTGGATTTCGCCTCAATACATTTTCCCTGATTCGTTGTGTGAAACGCAGAAGGTTTTTGAATATAAAAGTTGTTTCATAATAATTTTAAAAAAATTATACCAGTGTTATTGGCTGGTACACACATGTTGTCACACCTCAACTTGCTCGAACAGGGATGCGACGAACTCTCGACTAACAATTGCTGTTTAGCTTCTTGTTTCGTCAAATTTGAAGGTTTGGCATCATAAATATTTTGGAGAAGTGGGTGCATGACCTAAACATAATTCTTGGATGATGATCAACCTAACTAGTTAACTAACTAACTAATCAACCAACTAACTAAACTAACTAGCTAATCAACCAACCAACTAACTAAACTAATTAACCAACCAACTAACTAACTAGCTAGCTAATCAACTAACTAACCAACTAACTAAGATAGTATCTACCTTGATCCCCATCGGCTTATAAACTTGGCTATCGATCAAAGTCGTTCTAGTCTCTCCAGTGACTTTGTGCGCCCGTTGCACTGTGCGGTTCGTAAATTCCGACCAGTAGAGGTAGTTCTCAAATATCGACAGCCCAAAAATCTTGCCAATGTTCTTCCGAATCACAACCCTTCTCCCAGCGCCATCATAGTCGCACGAGCCGATGTATTCCAAATGAGCATCTCCCCAATAGAGGCGTTTGGATGGAGTGTCAACGGCCAATGCATTCGGCCAGCGAAGGGATGTGTCGATGATGAGTTTTGGATTACTTCCGTCCATGTTCATGCGGCCGATGTGGGCGGCTGAGCCCCAGTCGGTCCAAAATAGGAGGGCTGCAGTGGGGTCAGCGACCAGGGCTCGGGGCTCTGTCAAGGGTTCACCTTAAAATAACAAAATTTTTCTAATATTTGTTTGATCCTGCAAAATCTTTTTAACACAAGGGGGAATCGAAAGCTAGTGCCGGTGATGCTGGATTACTTGACAGCGCACCGAACTATTACACTGTGGTGGTCACTGAATGGCTGACTTCGAACTTGAAGTAGTGCCAACGAAATTTTTTTGGTCACGGAACTTTTTATTGAGGCAACGTGTATATTGAAATAAAAAGAATCGTGGATCCTTATATAGCTTTTTTGATGCGTCCCTGCGTGGTCGTATAACGGGAAAATCAGGATTAGTTAGTACTTCTTAAAAAAAGGAAATAAAAAGGCTCAAGCCCAAGCCTAAGCCCAAGCTTAAGCCCAAGCTTAAGCCCAAGCTTAAGCCCAAGCTTAAGCTCAAGCTCAAGCCTAAGCCTAAGCCCAAGCTTAAGCCCAAGCTTAAGCCCAAGCTTAAGCCCAAGCCTAAGCCCAAGCGTAAGCCCAAGCCTAAGCCCAAGCTTAAGCCCAAGCTTAAGCCCAAGCCTAAGCTCAAGCTTAAGCCTAAGCCTAAGCCCAAGCCTAAATCTAATCCTGATTTTACAATTTTCAAAGTTTTCTATCTAAAAATACCCTTGAGTAGCGCTTTCACATAGTTTCCATTCAAATCAGCTACATAAATAGCATTCGAGTCTCGGTCGCACCAAAAGATATTCCTGCCAATGAAGTCCACAAAAATGCCCTCGGGTGAAGTTGTGACTAGGTTATGCAGAATCTTGTACTGTTTGATTTGACCATCCGAGTTCATGGCTATATAGCCGATGACACTGCCCGTCGAAGAGACATCGGAAAAGTAGATGCGACTCGTTTTCGAGTCATAATCAACGGCAACACCATTTGTGAGATTGGTGAGGAGATTTGTCTACAAAGTCATTTTTAAATCAACTTTTTGCAAAAACAATACGCCTCGCGCGCTGAAAATTTTTGACGGAGTTTTCAATTTTTGACAAATTTTTTGAAATTTTGAGGAATTTCCTATTTTTACGGATTTTTCAATTTTTGATGAATTTTTTCAATTTTTCTCTAAACATACTTTCAACTGTCCCATCATCGAATAGACCCTCAAATATCTTCGATTGATCAACAAAATTTCGGGCTGTGTCGAGTCGGCGTGCCGACAAGTCTTCCCATCTTCCATCATTTGATACCCAGGCACACACAAACACTTGTATCTCCTCTTCGACGTTCTTCCTGATGCATGAACACATTGTTGAGAGCACGGGAACTCGGATTGACAGCGATCGGGGAAGATACAACTTCGGTTATCCGTGGGATCGAGCACCATCGGCTCCGAGCAAGCACATTGGAAGCCAATCTTCTTTTGAATGCAAATGTCAGCACATGGGGAGTCGCGGAGGCACTCATTGGCGTTGCAACGTTTTTCATCCGACCTGGAATTGAATAAATGGGTATAAAATTATTTTGCCGAAAAATGTAAAATTCATAGGTTTCGAGATAATTGCGCGAGAAGTTGGTAAAATTTGAAATCTATGTATTACAACGAAAACTTGCACCTGGGTGGCGACGAATAGTTTTTTCCCTGATCAATAAAGTCTGTATATTGAGAAGAAAATAATTCAAGTTCCTTGAACATTAAAAAATAAATAAATACAGCATTTTTATAACTAGACAAGACACGAAAATTATCCAATTTGAAAATTATTTTGGGCTATTGAAACGAAAATTCTGATTCATGTTTTCGTTTCAATAACCCAAAATAATGTTCAAATTGGATAATTTTGGTGTCATTTTACCCGTCTCGTTAAATTATAAAAGATACTGTATTTATTTATTTTTTAATGTTCAAGAAACTGGAATTATTTTCTTCTCAATATACAAATTTTATTGATTCAGGGAAAAACTATTCTTGTGCAAGTTTTCGTTGTAATACATAGATTTCAAATTTTGCCAACTTCTCACGCGATTATCTCGAAACCGTTAGCGAAACAGTACATGCCGTAAAAACAAAAAATGCTTCATTTTTCATCAATTTTACGAATTTCTACAAAAATTGGCAAATTTTTTTTCCGACCGGACTGCTCCTTTAATAAGCCCTTACCAATCTCCACAATCATTTTTCAAATTACACAAAGTGACATTCGCATTTTCTAAGCACACTCCATTTTCGCATTGGAATTGGCCCGGCCGACAATTCCACCCTTTCAATGGATCGTCGCATAACAGTCCATCTTCATCACTTTCGTCACGACAATCCGCAATCCCGTTACATGTCCAATTGCGCGGGATGCACTGGCCACTCTTGCAACGAAATTCTTCAAGCTCACATTGCCTGTGTTCACAGCCATTCGGCTCGTCACTCTCGTCCCAGCAGTCTGGCTCGCCGTCACAGAAATGTCGAAGTGGAATGCAGTCGGGCAATGAGCTTCGAGTTCTTTTGTTGGTGCATTGGAATTCGGAGTTTCGACATTGTTGGTGGAGCGAGGTGGATGAAGAGTTCGAGCAGTTTTGTTCGTCCGTTCCAGTGACTATAAATCAGAATAATTTTTTATGGGAAAGAAAGGATAATTCAAGTTGGACAAGGTGATTCAAAATTCTCTACATCCAGTTACAAAAACGTCTAATCCTAAAACATTAAACGAGTGTCTGTCTGTTTGTGCTATCTCCGTCACCTTATGTCCAACTCCGTCACGGCCTATACCAATCGATAGAGCTCTATGAGAGAAGAAAAATGACACCAAGATCATGAGAATACCCTTCAAGAATAATTTTTGAGCCCCATATCATATTTAACGGAAGGATTATCATTGCAATTTGATATTAAATAATAAAGAGCCCGCATGGCCAAGTGGCGAAAACGCTTGGCACTTAAAATGTGCCCTCAGGTTCGATTCCCATCTACTTGGAAGCACAATGAACTTTGAGGCGCTCGGAAGCAAACACTCGGAGGTGCTTGAAAGCACTCGTAGTGTTTTTTCAATTTTGACGAATTTTTCAATTTTTGACGGATTTTTCTATTTTTGACGGATTTTTGAAATTTTGACGGATATTTCAATTTTTGATGAATTTTTCAATTTTGACGATTTTTTCAGTTTTTGACAAAATTTTTAATTTTTAACGAATTTTTTCAATTTTTAACGATTTTTTCCAATTTTGACGGTTTTTCAATTTTTGATGGATTTTTCAATTTTTAACGAATTTTTTCAATTTTTAACGATTTTATTCAATTTTGACGAACTTTTTGAAATTTTGACGGATATTTCAATTTTTAAAGAATTTTTTCAATTTTCGCAAAATTCTCATTTGTTTGAATCACCCTGTGCATAATCAAAAATATACCTTCATCCTGTGTCCCATCAACACAATCATCAACCCCGTCGCAGACCCATCTCTTCGGAATACACGTCTTATTCCGGCACATGAACGACTTCGACAAGTCGCACTTCTCATTGCAGTCAACTTCGTCCGAGCCGTCTTCACAATCCTGTACTCCATTACACCGATTCTCTCTGCGAATACATGCCTTATCCGCAACGCACATGAAATCGAACTTCGGATCACATTTTTTTTCGCACGACTCTTCGTCCGAGCCTGAGGCACAATCCCTCGAGCCGTCACACACATAGACTTTTGGGATGCACGTCTCTGTGCCAGCACAACGATGCTCATCGGGTAGGCACTGTCTCTTTTTGGGGCGGAAATTTGTCGGCGTTTTCATCACAGCACTGGAGCAGCCCTGCTCGTCCCAATCGTCCCAGCAATCGTTCGTCCCGTCACAGAACCATTCGGCCACGATGCACTGCGTTGTGTACGCGCAGTTGATCATGGTTTGATTCAAATGGCGGAGCTCCGAGCACTTCCGTTTCGGGCAGCCCATTTCATCGCTAGCGTCACTGCAGTCTTTTCGGTTGTCACATCGTTTCGCGTTGGAGATGCACATGCCATTTTTGCATTTGAACTCGTGTTCGGCACACTCGCAATTCAACTCGTCTTGGTGGTTTCGGCAGTCGTTGTTCTTGTCGCATCGTTTCGACTTGGGTATACACACGCCGTTGCCGCATGAAAAATAGTCTTTCCTAAAATACAAATTTTTTATAAGTGTCGGGTTTTGGAAAAAGTTGGAAAAAAATTTCAGTAAAACGTGCTAAAGCTGGAAAAAGGGTTTGAATTGGGCCGAGTATTGACACGAAAACCCTGAATTTTAAATTTTTTAAAATACGCTTAATTATTGAGTGTATTTAAAAAGATGGCATTCTTTATAGCTCAACGAGACGAACAAAACGATACCAAATTTTGATTTTTGTAAATTTTTCAGTTTTTGACAAATTTTTTAATTTTTGACGGATTTTTCAATTTTGGCGAATTTTTTTCAATTTTTTACGAATTTTTAGATTTTTGATGAATTTTTCGATTTTTGACAGATTTTTCAATATTTGACAAATTTTTTCAATTTTAACGAATTTTTAGATTTTTGATGGATTTTTTTCAATTTTTTAATTTTTGACGATTTTTCAATTTTGGCGAATTTTTTTCAATTTTTGACGAATTTTTCAATTTTTGAAGAATTTTTCGATTTTTGAAGAATTTTTAGACTTGATTTTATATAATTGTTTACCTGCAAACACGTTCCGCACAATACTCCAAGAATTCGTCCTCCCCATTCGGACACTCAGCAACCCCATCGCACGTCTCTTCATACGGAATACATCTTCCCGTGCTCGTGCACATGAATTGATCATCACTACAAATTCCCTGAATATTGCCCAAACAAGTCTTCCCGTCCGGTTGCAATTGCCTCTCTCCATGACAAACACAATGTGGTGCACCGGTTGCGGTCGTCCGGCAAGAATCTTCGCAGCCGAGTTTTTCGGCTTGTTTCGTGCACGCGTCTTCGTTACATTTGGCAACGTCGTCGGCCACGACGACGATTCCGAGTGGTTGGTCAGCCATGTTGCCTTTCATGATGACGGTGTCCGAACCGCTGATTTTGTTGATCATGAGCACAGCGCGATGGACCCAATCTGTGTAATAGAGATGGTCGCCGTAAATGGCGAGACCGAATGGATGTGCCGGTGATTCATAGCGCCATGTGTTGTTGCCATTTTCAACAACAATCTTAAAATTGAAGATTCAGGAGGGAGGAGGAAGAAGAAGACTATGAAAAATGATATATTCGGAAAGTTGATGAAAAATGGAGCATTTTTTGTTTTTACGGCATGTCCTGAATCGTTGTAGTTTTTGGGATAATTGCGTTTGAAGTTGGCGATTTTTGAAAAATTTGTGTATTACAACGAAAACATGATTAGAAAATTCGTCCCTGAATCAATAAAAGTTATGTATTTAAAAATTTTTTCGCTTTTCATCGACTAACGAAAACTGAATTTTCGCGTCAATACACAACTTTTATTGATTGAGGGAAGAATTTTCACTGCGTTCATGTTTTCGTTGTAATACACAGATTTTTCAAAAATTGTCAACTTCAAACGCAATTTTCTCGGAAACGATAACTTCGTCGGAAACGATAGGCGGTGCTCATGCGAGGTTGATGAAAAAACTGTTCATGCTTTCGTTGTAATACTCAACAAGTTTGTGTATTACAACGAAAACATGAACAGTTTCAAATGCAACGATAACGGCAACGATAACGATTTAAAGGTTGTCGTAAAAACAAAAAATGTTCCACTCTTCATGAACTTTCCGAATAGATAACTTTTTCATAGTGTTTTTTCCGAGTGAACTGGTCCTTTAAATTTGACACCCAACCAGATGCGTAGCTAGAGGGGAAGGAACCCAGAGTGGCTCTCCCCCCCCCCCCCAACCTGGGAAAATCATAAGGGTCCCCCCTTATGCTTTGGTCAGCCGAAGGCTGGCCAACCTAAAAAAAGGCAAATTTTAGGGGTTGGTCCCCCCCCCCATTCCTGGAGTCTGGCTACGACACTGCACCCAACTTATGCAAATTTTGGGCACCATGTAATATATAACCTTACCTCTCGGTGCGAGCCATCAAAATCGGCACGTTCAATCTTATCCAATCTTGCATCACCCCAGTAGAGCTTATTCGCTGCAAAATCAATCGCAATCGAATTCGGCGTCTGTATGCCGGTGACAATGATCTTTTCTCGGTGATACCCACTAAAGTAGACTTGTTCTATGCTCGGCATGTCATTCCGCCAATTGGTAAAGTAGATCATCATCCGACATGGGTCGATGGCAATACCCCTGGGCTTGTCCAACTCACCCAGTGCTAACACAATAGTTGGTTTCTTGGGGTAGTTCTTGGTGTTTAAGTCGGATAAAGAGACTCGTTGGATGGAATTCGGCGCCGTGAAGTAGATGTCTCGGTGGATGTCGTCGAATGCGATACCCTCGACTCGACCAACGTCTAAAATTTTTTTAAATCAAGTTTTCTACAAGTATTCGGATGTTTTATCAAATTTCCAGGTACATATGTCATCTGGATGGCTCACCAGTATTTTCGTAAATTTAGATCTCATACCTAAAATTCAATTTTGAGCAAAAAATTCGATTTTTGAGCAAAATTCGATTCGTGGCCTAAAAACCATGACAAAAGCGTCGTAACGAATTCGTGGAAGCCCTCACCCAGATGAAATAAGTACCAAAAATTTTCTCGACAACCAACCTTGGGCCACGACAAAATACTCCGACTTATCATACTTCATGGCAACAATTCGATTCGCTTGCACATCACTGAAAATCAGCTGAAACCTCTTCACATCCACTGCCAACGCGACCGGATTTCGGATAATCTCCGACTCTGTAATGGGTGGAAAAGCTGAGAGAATATCCTTCCGTTCAATAGCAGCCGCAATGGATAGATGCTTGTCGGATTGTATGGCGCCGAACGTGGGCGCGAACTCGATTCCAGAGCCACGGGCAAAAGCAATAAATGTTTTGTAGATTTCGCAGGTTTTGCCATTCGAGGAGAGCTTGCTGTAGACACAAGCACATTTCGGACGGGTTTGGCCTATATGGAAACAGAATTGTTGACAGCCACCATTTTCTTTCGCACATGGATTTGTGGTCTCGTCGTTTTCTATGTATACTAAAAAGAAATTTTTACATGTAGGGGGTCAAAAAATCTTAAAATCCGGAGCTACTACACATTTGGGGGAGGGGGTCATCCACGTGAAAAATTTTTTCTGAAAATGAACTTCTAGAGGTAAAAACGTGCGGGGAGTCCGAATTTGACATTTTTGAAGCAAAAAACGCTTCCCTGATTCAAGGAAAGCAATGTATTGAAGCGAAAAGCCGCAAAAATGTGATTTTGCTCAAGAATTGAATTTTTTGCTCAAAATCGAATTTTGGTCAAAAATCGAATTTTTGCTCAAAAATTGAATTTTTGGTTTAAAATCGAATTTTTTCAAAAATCCAATTTTTGCTCAAAATCGAATTTTTTCTCAAAAATCAAATTTTTTCAAAAATCCAATTTTTGCTCAAAATCGATTTTTTTTCAAAAATCAATTTTGCTCAAAAATCGAATTTTTTACGCTGATTTTCAGGCGAAAATTCGATTTGGTTGCATTTTCGCTTCAATAAATACACCGTTTTCCCTGAATCAAGGTCAGAAAAGCATTTTCATACTTTGGGAATGTGCGCAATCGATTCCAACACACAACCCTACCCCTATATGGACCCTTTTTAGAAAATTTTCGGGTCCAAAATCATGTAAAAAGTCGTAAAACTTTTCGATCAACCCAATATTGCGTGCATGGCTTAATGGATAGGACGCTGGCCATTCATGTTATTGGCTCTGGTTCGATCCTACCAGGGTCGAAATTTTATTTTAGCAAAATTGCACCTTTAATATCCCGAATCGAAGTTTGCGTCGTGCCAATCATATCATTTGTCTCATTCGAGACTCCTTTTCCATTGTTGTCGACAGATGCCTTGTAAATCTTGCCACGATTTGTATAGTACAACACACTGTTCCACGCCACTATACTATCGTAATTGAACGAATTTTGTGCCACTTTTCTTTCATTTCCTCCATCATAGCCGATAGAAATGATAGTCTTCGCTGCTGTAGTGATGTAAAAGATTTTCTTGGCCTTCGAATCGATTGAGATTTGTCTGATGTTAGGCTGGTTCGAGACAACACGTTTGATGTCGGTGCCATCGAGTCGGCAACGTTTGATTCCGTCGTAAGCGACCCAGAAAAGGTAGCCGGAGTCTGAAAATTTTTGGATTAATGAAAGTTATGCTGGCCGAACACGCATGTGTTTCAAACGGACATTAGTAAAATAAAATTTTTCAACAAAGCTTTCAAGCGTTTCAAAAAATTTTTGAAAAATTGCACCCTGAATTGCAATTATATCTAATTATTGACACGAAAATCTGTTCTTCAAAATTGTTAGAGCGTGCACCGTCCCTTTAAAAATTTGCAAACTTTTCTCCAAAATGACTCATTAGGGGTATTTGTATGCGAGAAATAGATTGCGAGCATCGAAAAACCTTGAAAATGCCTCCCACATCATGAAATATCAACCAATTTTCATATTTTCATTAGGAATTCCTACCGAAAATAACTGAACAAATACGAAAATCTTATATTTCAGGGTCTGGGAGGCGAGTTCAAAGGTTTTCGATGCGCGCAATCGATTTCTCGCATACAAATACCCCTAATGAGTCATTTTGGAGAAAAAATTTTCTGAAAAATTTTCTCGAAAAAATGAACAAATGGCGGTTTTTTTGGAATACCATGTACCTGCATCAATGCCCAAGTTAGTAATCGTTTCATTCTGTTCCCGAAGCACCACGAATCTCA
>OZJO01006640.1:0-16073 GCA_900406225.1 Acrobeloides nanus
GGTGTTATATAATCCTTTTTACAATTGGAGGTTATTTTGTTGTTGGCTGTAAAAAGGGGTTTTCGACAACTGGTAATTCTGACATACATGTCTGACTGCCTTAAAGGACAGGCTAGTCGATAACAAACACAATGAAAAATGATATATTCGGAAAGATCATGAAAAATGGAGCATTTTTTGTTTTTAATGCATCCTCTGAAGCGTTGTAGTTTCCGAGATATTTGTGTTTAAAATTTGAATTCAGATATATGTTTTCGTTGTAATTCACAAACTTTTTTGAATTTTTGCAATAGCAACGACAAATTTCAATGCAAATACCTTTAATATTGTGTAAATTATGAATTGTTAACGATTAAAAACATAGTCATTCTTCAATTTTTGAGCAACAAAATCGTTTTTATGCAAAAAAATTTGTTTGTTACAACGAAATCATGTAATTTTTAAAAAATTTGCAAAAAATTGACTTTTTTGCTCAAAAAATGAATAATAAATAATTTTTAGTCGTTAATAAACCATAATTTAAAACAGTAAAGATATTTATATTAAAATTTGATGATTTTTGTGCAAAAAAATTTAAAAAATTTGTGTATTACAGCGAAAACATTTCACAAATTCAAATTTCAAACGCAAATATCTCAGAAACTGCAATGATTCAGAGGGTGCCGTAAAAACAAAAAATGCTACATTTTTCACGATCTTTCCGAGTGTATGATTTTTACACAGTGTTTTTCCGAGTGCCCTAGTCCTTTAAAATTTATGGATTTTTGAACTGTTGATAATATATTTTAGGATTTTATTTGTATAATGAATGCCCTCAAAACAAGACAGAGTTTACTCAAGGTTTTAGAGCGGTAAATCATTGTTGTATTTTTAAGAACAGGGGAATGAACGCCTCCGGCGTTATCAGAATCTCGAAGGGGAGGGGGCGAGAGACTGCGACGCTCGACCAAACTATCTCTCCGACCGGAATCTCTGAGTGGCAACTCTGATAGTGAAATTGTTTGATAGGTTCCTTTCATAAAAGTGGTGTCAATCGTCTTCTCTCATCATTCCCTATAACTTTAGTTTTGGCTGTCCGGGTTTAAATCACTTATTTCCGAGATCGTGCATGCATACAGACATTATATGTTTATAGTATTGAGTGAGACGAAAACCGCAATTTTGTTGAAAATTTTTTTTCTGCAATTTGATTAAAATGATCCCTCTATGGTGATTTTATGTGGGGAATCGATTGCGCGCATTCCCAAAGCTTAAAATTGCTTCCCTGACCCTGATTCAGGAAAAAATGTGGGTTTTTAAGCGAAAAAATTCGTTTCAAAACCCATTTTTCCCTAAATCAAGGAAGCATTTTTAAGCTTCGGGAATGCGCACAATCTATTCCCCGCATAAAATTATCATAGAGGGGTCATTTAAAAAAAATTTAGAAAAAATTTTTTCCAACTTTCATATAAAAAATCACAAATTTGCGGTTTTTCGCCTCACCCTGTAGTAGGATTCTAATTACTTTATAGTTTCAAAATGCTTCTTTAACATATCTCCCAGTTCTTATGCTAATTGCTTATGTTTGCATGTATATTTATATAAAAATTTCCCTTTTTGGAAATATGCATTCTTCAGCAAAACGTGATTTTGCTATATTAATTCAAGTAAGAAGCATTAAAGGACCAGTCCATTCAGTTACAACCATATGAAAAAATGATATATTCGGAAAGATCATGAAAAATGGTGCATTTGTTGTTTTTACGGCATGTTCTGAATCGTTGTAGTTTTCGAGATAATTGCACTTGAAATTTTGAATTTATTACAAGCTCTTGTAACAAATTCAAAATGCGTTGTAATACACAAACGTTTTTGAATTTTTTACGGAAAAATCGATTTTTTCAATTCCCATAAAATGAACATTGTAGCAATTTTTTATAGCTAAATGAGACGAACAAAATAACACCAAAATTATCCAATTTGGACATTGTTTTGGGTTATTGAAGCGAGAATTCTGATTCATGTTTTCGTTTCAATAATTCAAAACAACGTTCAAATTGGATAATTTTGGTGTCATTTTGTTCGTCTCATTTAGCTATAAAAAATTGCTACAATGTTCATTTTATGAAAATTGAAAAAATCGATTTTTCTGCAAAAATTCAAAAAAGTTTGTGTATTACAACGAAGGGCTTGTACACAAATTCAAATTTCAAACGCAATTATCTCGAAAACTACAACGATTCAGAACGTGCAGTAAAAACAAAAAATGCTCCATTTTTCATCATCTTTTCGAATATATCATTTTTTCATATGGTTGTAACTGATTGGACAGTCCTTTAATTTAAATGGTTATTAAAATTGGCTCTTTTTTGATTTTTTAAGCAATTTTTCGCTTTAAAAAAAGTTTTTTTTTCTAAATTTGCCTTAGCGAGGGGAGTTCTATACAAGAAATCTATTGCCCGCATTCCGAACCTTGAATTGGAAAAAAACAGGATTTTGCGATTTTTTTTGAACTTGTTCAAAAGTGTTTTCAAGATTTTTAAATCATGCAACGATTTCTCGAATGGAAAACTCCTAGTGTTATTTTGGAATGAATTAAAAAATTTGGTTGCTGCAAAATTTGCTTGACAAATCACAAAATTGCCATTTTTGGAAACTCTGTAACAAGGTTTTTAGTGCTTTTTAATTTGTGCTTTCCTCGAACTGGAAAACCAAACATTTTCTTTATTCCCATTTATCCCAGCTTACGGACAATGGAAATTTATGCTAAGTTTCTTGCAAAATTGGTTTGTCATTATTAACAACACTATCAGTTCAATCGTTTTGTTTATATTTAACTCGGAGATACGACATTCCTTGAAAAAGTTATTTACAAGAAAAGACAATGTGACTGCCCAAATAAGTATACCTAATGGTTCAAATAGAAACAAGATAATTTCTAGAAGAGTTTCACAACGATGAGATGGGTTTTAGAGTAGATAACTAAAGTAATGGGCCACTCGGAAAAACACTATAAAAAATGATATATTATGAAAGACCATGAAAAATGGCGTATTTTTTATTTTTACGGCTTCCTCTGAATCGTTGTAGTTAACAAGTTATTTGCGTATGAAATTTGAATTTATGTACATGTTTTCGTTGTAATATACAAATTTTTTGAACTAAAATCGTCAAATTTCAATATAAATATCTTTACTATTGTAAATTATGAATTGTTAATGATTAAAAAATATTTATTATCCATTTTTTATCATCAATTTGAGGGAGATAGAGCGATTTGGAATAACTCCGGAACATGGTGCGCACCCTCGGGGATGCCTTTCCCAACAATTCCAGATCTGTAGCGAGATCATGGAAGGAATTTTGAAACCTTGTTAAGAAAAAGTTGTTAATTGGGTCCTGTTCTTTAGAATAAATCTATATTTGGTCACATAGACATGCTTTTATACCGATTTTTCGGTCTATATTTGTGAGTCAGAATTTTTTACGGACCATGTATGTCGACTTCATAAAATAAAATAATTTAATATTCATCCAGATATAGAAACACCAGAAAATGCGGATTCCAATAAAATGTCTTCATTTGTCTTAAAGGTTTTCTTCTTTATGAATCTTGTCAGAGCTACTCTATAAGGCCCGACCAATAAAATCGAACTTAGAGGACTAAGTGCCGAGATCCAAGGTACTGACATAAGAACCGGCAGTGCTATTCCAGGTCTTCTAATGTGAAATAAGAATAATATAAATACATAACAAAGAGGCATAAATGTCACAAATAGTGGGCATGAAGCCTAAAAAATAATTTTGAAAATAAGATTTAAAAATGTGTATGTATTAACACGAAAACTTTAAAATATGATTTAACACAAAATTCGTTTAAACATGTATTGAGATGAAAACTTTAAAAATGAGTATTGAGACGAAAATTTGAGTTTTTTTCAAAAATGATAAATTTAAATTTACTTGGATAACTAAGGCAATGGATAGCTGCTTTTGAAGTTGTAACGTTTTCCTTCTCATGGTATTCCGAGTTTTGCTAATTCTGTGCCAAACTTTTTGCGCAAGCCATATGTTAGCACTATATATTAAACATAGTAATATGATCAAATATATGATGCCAAACGAAAATATAGAGTTACTCTATAAGAATAAGAATATAAGGAGTTAGAAAATCTTACCTAAGCCCAAGCCTAAGCCAAGCCTAATCCTAAGCCTAATCCTAAGCCTAAGCCCTACTCTATTTACCCTTTCTCTTCTTTCACCACTGCCTATTCTATACTTATATACTCATAACTTAGCGAAGCGTATAAAAAATATTAAAAAGCATACTATATCAACAGCAATAAAATTAGGTATAGTTCTATGCTTGTCACCCCATACGTCAACATCTAGTAAAGCACTGTATCGATCATGAGATTCTTGTTGAGATAAAAACGATAAGCCACAAAATAAGTCAAACCCTAAGGCAAGTACTGCAGATATCACAAAAAGTAGGATGATATGATGAGTTTTTAAGCTCGTTTCTCTAAAATAAGATTTCAACAAGATTATCAGTTTAACTAGGAGCAGGGTTTCACAATGGAAACGTTTCCAATTTCCATTTTAAGCTGACTGAAAATTTAGAAATATTTCCGGCAACGGAAACGGCCTTTATATAGTATAAAAATGCGTTGAAATATCAACGTTATTCGTCGGAAATGCGTTGCATGCAATGCATTTCCGGTTGGCATTTTAATGCTTTTTTTATGTGAATTTCGGGTTAGCTATATCATAGGTCGGCAAGGTGGGGGCCCTTGATGAGGTGGTCCCCTCTCAATTTTGGATCCATGAGTGAGTGGGTCATAAGGAGACTCCCTTTTTGCCAATCTATGTTAGAAATTTTTTTATTTGAAAATGTATTTAGCTTGAGGTAGTCTCTGTCGCCCAATTTTTATGGACCATCTTATATGTTCGGCGGGGTCCATGAGATGATCTCCCTCAATTTTGGGTTTATGAGTGAGTGGGTCAGGAGGGGGAAGACTCTCCCCCTTGCCAACCTATGACCTATGATTAAGGTCCTTTCCACTACCATTTTCGAAAATTCGTGTAACCTGGACTAGGAGAGGGGTGTCTTCTTGTATTAACTAAGAGAAATGGCTTACCGACAAAGCAAAAAATATCGATATATAAAAGGTATAGCTGTTGTAAAAATAGCGAAGAAAGTTGAAAATATAAAACACATGTGTAAAAAATAATTTATGTTATGAACGGTATTTCTAGCCACAGAACCACTTATAAGAAATAAAACTCCTTCATGCACTTCTAGTTGCTAAAAAAGGCATATGGACTAATTTTGTAAAATATTTTTGCAACACAAAATTTTCGAAACATTTTCGCCGACATTTTTCGTGGCACAATTTTTTGGGACAATTTTCGTGGCACAAATTTTACAATATTTTTTGCATAGGTAATAATTTTCCATAATTCCTACGTTTTTACCCACTGCAAAAAATGTTACAAAAATTTTGTGCCACGAAAAGTGTCATAAAATTTTGCACCACAAAAAATGTCAGCAAAAATTGTATTGCAAAATATTTTCAAAATTAGTCCGTATGCCCTAAAAAAATATAGGGCATTTTTTCATCAAAAAGAAAAAATAGATCACTCAAGGTGAGGTGGCAATAGTCTCACTTGGCACATAAATGGAGAAAAAGCTTTTTGTCGGACCGAAGGGAATTTTTTGCGATTTGATTTTTTGTATGTTGTAATGTCTGCTGATTCATCTAATCCATGCCTCCCTGTTGGTCTTAACAAAACTAACAAAGAAATCACTATTCCTACTGCTTTTGTTAATTATATGAAGAAATGTGACAAAGTTACTTTAACTGCACTTTTATGGGACGAAGTAAAGGCTAGAGTACATCTGGAAGCTCAATATGGTAATTAAAACAAGCGAAAAAACCTCATTTTAGACAAAAGCTCATTTTAATGAGTTTTTTAGTTTTTTTGGACAAAAACTTACAAAACAACAAAAATAGCAATTTAGCTAAAAAACCAGTCTTTTGTGAATTTTCATGCAATTTTTTGCAACAAAAAGGTTTTTAATTTTTTCAAAAATGGCCCTTAGGGGGAGGGGGGGGGTATATGCGAGAAATCCTTTGCTCGAATTAAAAAATTTTGAAAACCATGAAAATTGCGTAAAATTTGCAGAAAATTTGAAAAAAACAAAAAGTTCTCGATTTTTTATACGATTTCATGGTCAGGGAAACGTTTTCACGATTTTTCAATGCGCGCAAACGATTTATCGCATAGAACCCCCATAGGGTCATTTTAGAAAAAATATAAAAATTTTTTTGCTAAAATTGCTCGAAAATTCGCAAAAGTTCGGGTTTTTTAGCTATCCTGTAGATGGTTACCTGTTGCGTTCTCAAAATTCAAATTCTCAAATTTCAGGTTCTCAAATTGCAACAAAAAATTTTGGAGCTCAAAAAGTAGAAATTAAAAAAAATATACCATCAAAGTGTTTATATCAGTTGGAACTTTAGTTGAGGTGTTAAATCGACTTTTGGAATCAATTTTCTCCGCTTTCCTGTAGACAAAAAATTTAAATTTATTTTCATTCCACTCCAAAAACTCTCTACTTTAACGTAAAAACCGCATGTCCTAAAATGTCGATTAACACCTCAACTAAAGTCGCATCCGATACAAACACTTTAATATGGTATATTTTTTACAAATTTCTACTATTTGAGCTCAAAAATTGGACTAAAAATTTTTTATTGAAATTTGAGAATCTGAAACCTGAAAATATGATTTTGATAATTTGAATTTGATAATTTGAATTTGAAATTCGAGAATTTGAAATTTGAGAAATTGAAATTGAGAATGTGAAATTGAGAATTTGAAAGTAAGCCCTGTAGATGGGAGAGGATGAAAGGGGTGGAGGAGTGTGTGGGGTTGAGGGAAGGGGGTGGGTAAGGTAGATGTTTTTTCTTGCCAACTTACTTCCATCGTCAACACGTTAACCGTATTAAAAATCAAATCAACAATACTCTGCTGCAATAAAATTTGACTATATGCCTTAAAATCTTTCGTTGTTGAAGTTTTTATCAAAATAATCAATAAAATATTCGAAGCATAGCCAATAGAGGTAGATATAATATCATTATAAAAAGCTATAGTCAATAACATGTTGTGACAAGTATATCAATATGTCAGACATCAAAAATTAACAAAAATTTCTAAACAACTAAAAATTTAAACTATTGTTTAAAAAACTTAAAAGGAATAAGAGTGCGATTTTGAAAAAGCATCCTAGCGACCGGTTAAATTCCACGTGAATGAAGTTGACGAATTCACGCTTTGTTTATTTAAAGAGTTTCTAGATTGCTTTGCCGGAAATAGAGGATTTCTTATCCAAAATTGACTAGAGCCTTCGTTTTTTAGACGTATAAAAATGTGGTAAAAATCTGAAAAATTAAGATGGAAATGCAAAATTTCCATTGTATGTATTTCAAAACATGAGCCTATTTAGAAAAATTCATGGTTTTTCGGCTAGACACAAAATTTGCAACTTTTTTCAGATTTTTGGGCTTCATTTTCGAATCCGAAGCCTAAAAATGGGGTTTGGTGTCAATTTTGGATAAAATTTTTGGAAAAAAGCTCTAATTTTCGGAACGAACTAAAGATGTTTAAGGACACATGAGTTTGACTAATTTAATCACGCCTTGTTTGCTTAAAGCGAGAGTTCCGAGAAAATGGAGCTTCCCTTGGCGCAACACATTTTATTATATATCCTGAAAAAGCATAAATGTGGCTGGTGATTTTGTGTTAAATGTAATATTACATATTTGCATTTTTCCAGTTTTGGAAGGGGTACGAACCATAGTTTGGTGATAAATGTAATATCATATATTCGTGGATAAGGGGTCCATTAGTGGACCCTACCCCGCTAATTTTCGGCCGAAAAATGGGTTAAAAAATAGCATTTTTGGCAAAAAATAGCCAAAAATGGCATTTTTGGGCAAAAAATATCAATTTTTGAGCCATTTTTGGCGAAAAAATGTGATTTTTTCATTGAAAATTTTGAAAAAATGATCCCTTCGCTATTTTGGGTCCCGCCGCTAATTTTTGAAAAAATGGACCCCCCCCCTCTATCTATCTATAGTATTGGATTGTTCAAAAAGTTCTGAGACTTTTTACATGAATTTTGGGCCAAAAATTTTTTCTAAAAACGACCCCCTATAGGGGTAATTTTATGCGGGGAATCGATTGTGCGCATTTCCGACGCGTGAAAACGCTTCCTTGACCCTGATTCAGGGAAGTGGTGGGTGTATTTGACGCAAAAATCGAATTTAAAAAAATTTTCCAAATTGACTGATTTTTTTTAGTCGGAGTTGTTCGACATGGGGAACTCGAATCTATAGAAATTTTTTTATTTTGATCGCTGGAAGTTACTCCTACGAGGGGTATGCTCCCTAAAAATATTTCATAACGAAAATCGCTTAAATCAATACCAGAAGAAATTTTTTCATGCATCGGCAATTCTCACAATCGATTCCCCGCCTGGAAAAACCCCTAGAAAGTCGGTTTTCCTGCGAAAAATTGAATTTTAGTTTATTTTCGCTTCAATACACCCACCCATTCCCTGAATCAGGGTCGAAAAAGCGTTTTCATGCTTCGGGAATGTGCGCAATCAATTCCCCGCATAAAATTACCCCTATAGGGGCCCTTTTTTAAAAAATTTTCAGGTCCAAAATTTCATTCTCGGAATTTTTTGAACAACCCAATACGACCCCCCCCCCCGACCTGAGTATGCCCTTTTGAAATCCTGTCCTGGTAATGTTTCGAGACAGTAGCTAGTCTCGATACTGCCTTGAAACATTGTCAGGACAGGATTTTTTGCCCTTAGTAAAGGAATTTGTGGAGCTAGTTCACTTAACCCCGCCACTTATGTTACAAAGGTCGAACAAATTTTTTTAAATCTTCCGGAAACCTTCCCATTAGGGGTTTTTTAGTCATGGAACACGTTGGTGATGTTATTTTTGGGTAAAACCCTATAGAAACTGTCGAAAATGTATAAAAAGGTGAAATGTGCACAACCCCGGTACCCGGGGGTTGTGCAAATCACAGTTTACACAACCCCGGGTACCGGGGCTGTGCAACTATGATCATGAATTTGGCTTAGAAAAAAAGGTTTTACTTCAAAAAATAAAATTTCTTTGCATTTTCTATAAGGTTTCATCCAAAAATAACATCCCCAACGTGTTCATCGACTAAAAAACCCCTAATAGGAAGGTTTCCGGAAAATTTAAAAGAAAAATTTTTTGTCGACTTCTATAGCATGATAAGTAGAGTGAACTAGCTCCGAATTTTCTTCTTTTGGGTCAGAATTTTGCTCTCTCCACCCTATAAGACATACTTTAGCAAGAACTGTTTTTCATNAAAAACAAAAACAAATTCACGAAGCCATTAAAATACCCCATTTCTTGTTAATAAATAACATTCTGGGAATTATTAACAAGACCATACTTTGCATATAATTATTCTTAAATTCAAGTAATTTTATTATTCATAGCATGAGCTTCCCAGGTCCCAAGGAAGGGCTAATGTACTATTAAAGATTAAAAACCGTCATCATTTTAAGCTTAAATGGCCAGTCCAATATAGAAAAAATTGCACATGGTGGCCCAAAAAATGAGCCTTCTGTGATATATTGGGTCAAATTTCTCAAAACAAAATTTCAAAATGACCCTTGAGGGGGTTTGCTGTGTGAAAAATCGATTGATCACATTGCCAGATTCTGAAAACGTTTCCCTGACCCTGAATTCGCAACAAAAAATCGATTTTTGAAATTTTCGGACCATCTTGTGACAAGGGCGGCGCACACCTAGGTCAAAATACAAGTGCGGACAGATCAGAAGAAGCGTTCTGTAGGATTTTAGAGCTCATTTTTCTGAGCAGCTTTAATTAAGGCGGTTTAAAAACTTATCGCTCATTTTTGAGTTATTAGCCTGACAAGATAGCCCTAACCTTTCAAAAAAACAAAAAGGGGACCCTTATCTCCAAAAAAAATTTTTCTCAAAATTTTTGCAGGAAAGACCCCTATAGGGGTAATTTCTAGGCGAAAAATCGATTGCGCGCATGCCCACTTTTAATGGGCATTATAACATTCCAACCCTATAGGGTCATTTTGAAAAAAAATTGTATAGAATTTGGCTCAAAAATCTAATTTTTTGGGAACTTCTGAAGCAACAATGATTACCCCAACTTGAACTTTCCAAAAATATATAACTTTTCCAAAAAGAGACCGATCGTTTTAATTACCTTTTTTTGAAAATGACAAAAAAACTATTTTATTACAAACAAGACTAAAAATTGAAACGTGGTAACAATGAATAATATTTACATTATTATATTTGATCAAAGTCATTTGCATTAAAATATTTTATTCACACTAGATTTGGTCATAAGACTATTTTGTACTCTAAACTGGTATAAATATAAAAATCACCATAGAGATTAATTTGAGATATTTGATTTGGTACAAAAATATAGCCTTAAGCCGATTAAAAGGTTATAAAAGGATAAATCTCTTATAAAAATAAATCTCAAAACAAAATGTTATCTCTCATAGAAATCTGACATCCTTACTAAAATTTAGAAAGAAACAATTTATCAATTTTAAAATTCTTTAGGGAATCATGAACGAGTCCACTCTGAAAAAATTGACATTTTTATTGAAATTATGAAAATTCATGAAAACTGAGCATTTTGGATTTTACATGAAATTACAAATCTTTAACGTTGTCTACAGTGTGGTAAAAAAACCAGATTTTTGCGATCTTTTTAAAAAAATTCAAATTGTTTAATTTTCACCAAAATAACCCTACAGGAGGGGGGGGGGTTATTCAAGAAATCGATCACGCGCATCGCCGAGCCTTGAAAACGCTTCCTGATCCTGAATTAGCCTATTTTCGCTTCAATATACAAAACTCTTCATTGAATCAGGATCAGAAAAGCATTTTCAAGTTCTGCAATGCGCAAAAAACTACCCCCTCCCTATCCGACCCGTCTGCCTATGCTACTGCCCCCCCCCAAATTTTGGTCTTATGTTTTTAAATAAGATGAAAAACGATGCTCAGTGACAACTGGCGAACCCTCCCTCCTCATAGAAAAAGTTATCATTTGCATGACTGAATTTTAAATTCAATGTTCAAAAATGTGCACTAGATTTTTCAAAAATAAGCGTCACGAAATAAAAATAATTCTATGAAACCTATCTATTTAGTTCATATAACGTTCCTATTTCTCTCCTTATTAACAGTTTCAAATATCAATTTTCTTCTTCTTCCTTCGTTTACTTGCGGATCATTAGTTTAATTAACGAGAAATGAAAAAAATAACGCTAAAAACAACCGGAGGAGTTAATATGCATAACATCTCTCAGAATTAATCAATTCTTTCTCATTAAATTAACTAGTGTTACTCTGTATAATCTTCGCTCTCAAAAACACGGAAAAGTGCCAAAAATAATTATATAAAGTACAACATGAGTTTCTAAGGACGAAAAGTCTGAAGCCTGGCGCAGACTTTTCCAAAATGATATATATAGGAGCAGACGTTAGCAAACCCCACCCAAAGCCCCCCCCCCTCCCTTCCAAATTGGGGGCGGGGGGTATTTGTTAACGTCTGTATAGGGGGTTTTCTTCGGAAATGCGCGCATTCGATTCTCCGCATGAAATTACCACTATGGTTAATTTTTAGAAAAAAAATTTTTATCACCTTGTATTTTCAAAATCTATCTCCTCCAAGAGTTTTAATGATATTCTCAAAATTCTTTTTGTATCTTAGGAATAATGTTATATTTTTTGTTTTTTCTGAAACCATTTTAAATTTTTTTATGACACTTCATATGAAAAAGTACCCATTGTTTGTTCATATAGTCTATGACATAAAAAATCTATCTCCTTCTTTGTATAATGAGCTTTTTGCTCAAATTTTTTTTCCAATGCTCCTAGCGCTCTAGTAACACGGTTTTAAAAAAACTTCTTGTTTTTTATATAAAGCTTCAAAGCTTCCAAAAAAACCTTGATTTTTGAAGAAAATTCAGGCTTCAGATTTTTCGTCCTTCAAAAACACATGTAAGTACATTAAAAATATAAAAGTAGTATTTTTCCAAAAAGCAAAAAAATTAACAATGAAAGGAATTTTTATACCTGAGAATTTTATGTCTTATCAAGAATTGTCATAAAGACCAAAGTTCTATTACGACCTTGTTTTTTGAACTTTCAATAAAACAAATCAATGATCTCTAAAGAAGAAATTCTTATGATGCAAAAACAATCGCTCCGATGGGGAATGAGCAAGCGGTATATGGTACAGAAAATTTTTTCTCCAAAAACTAAATAACAACAGTCAAAAACTTTTCATGCAATTTTGTGGGTTGCTTTTACAAGTTTTAATGATTCACAAAAATAACGATTTCGACTCTGGTGGGATTGATCCCAATATGCCAGCGCTCTAACCATTAGGCATTGAGAACCCAGGTTTTTGAAATCATTCGATATTACAGAATTTAACCTATTTTATAAATTTAAAGGAATGTAAGAATTAGGAACTAATCTCCGAACAAATTTTTGCCAAAACAGCCTATATAGGGATAAAATCATTCAAAAAATCGATTACGCGCATTCCCTAAGCGTGAAAATGCTTCCTTGACCCTGATTCAGGGAAATATAGATTTTCCGACCTTTTACTATATGAAAATTCCTTATAATTATAAATAAAAAAATATTTTTCCCTGAATCAGGGTCAATGAAGCATTTTCGCATTTCAGAAATGCGCACAATCGATTTTTCGCATGATTTTACCCCTATTTAGGCTGTTTTGGCAAAAAAATTTTTCAGAGATTAGTCTAATTCTTACCCTCCCCTTTTAATGCTTAGTAACAAATTTATAAAAGTTAAAATGTTATAAATCCAAATTCACTTGAAATCTTTCCTTTGTATAGCACCACCAATAAACAATATTGCATAGCAAAAATGAAACTGGGAAAGAGATTCCTAAATTAGGTATATCAACATTTACTGCCAATTGGACTTGCAAGACCAACAATTATTTTTTACAGCTCCCGCTGGATGTAGTGAATGTTTATGAGAGTCAAAAAATTGCCCGTTTCTTTTTCTATATTTTTGTTTCCAACGTATAGATCATACGTGAGTGGGGGAGGGGGCCCACTTTTCCGAAAATTATCAGGGGTCTAACCCAAAATAGCGGGGGGGGGGTCATTTTTCAACATTTTCAATAAAATCAACATTCACGTATGGTAAAGGTATAAACCCAACTTCTTCCTTTAAAAAATTACTAGAAAAGGCATCTATAGCTTTTGCATCTCGCGCGATCTTTCCCATAGCTCTATTCAAAATTGGATACTGTATAAAGTCATTTCTCGAATTTTGATTCCGCCGAGTGAAACTATCGTCCTAAATTTGTTTAAACCTTTAAAAATTTCTAAAATTTGAATGAAATACCAAAATTAAACGTTGACTATCGTCTCCCTTGAGTAGTCGCTTGCCTAAAAATTTGAAAAATAAAAAAATTGATAAAATTCTTACTTCTAGCAACCTGCCTATTGTAAAGGAAAGTGACTATAGCAAATTCGATAAGGGCTCCAAATAAAAAGCAAGTGCACACTAAAAAATTCTTAAATTGAATTAGACTTTTTTGGTGTAAGCAAGTGGCCTTGCCGAGGGAATCCCCCTCCCTCGTTTCTGGAAAAGTTGAAAATTTTCCCTTTTGGTAACCAAGACGAACACCTGGTGCCTCTTTTCCTACGTCACTAACTCCATATCTCCCTCTACTCTAAAGTGGGATTGGGGGGGGGGTCCACTTTTTCGAAAATTAACAGGGTGTCTGACACAAAATAACAGGGGGCATTTTTTCAAAATTTTCAATAAAAATAACATTTTGGAGCCATTCACCAAAAATGGCTCAAAATTGCTATTTTTGTTCAAAGATGCGTTTTTGTCCAAAAATGACATTATTAGTCATTTTTCGCCATTTTTAATACACTTTTTGCACAAAAAATGCCATTTTAACCCATTTTCCTGCCTTCGAATTTTAGCGGAGGGACCACGAGCGAGGGAGGGACAACTAGTGGACCCATAGTGTATCCTGGGGCTATAGCCCTCCCTGTCCTGAAAATGATGCAATGTGGTAGAGCCCCCAAAAGTAGACTGGTTTTTTAAGATTTTTTCAAATTTTGGGAGGAATTTTTTAACCCTCCCTGTCATGAAACTCTGGCTACATCTGTGAGTGGACCCTTTATTCATTTATACTAAATATAGTGAATGAGGGGGGGGGTGGTGGAAGTCTTACTTCCAATCCAAACATCAATAGCTTTTATATATGAAACCGGTGGCAATCGATTGTTCACTGTTGAGGCCTAAATTGAAAAAACCCATGTGTAGCTCTAAACTTGAGTTTTACTTGAGTTGCCATAGTCAGAAGTGTTGTAACACCCAAAGTGACTCGGCCCTAAAAAATTTATGTGGTTTTATGAAAAAAAACACTAATATACTGGAACGGCATCCGGATCTAGCCAAAAAGAAACCCAAGAAACCATCACTAGCATAGCACCGGGAAGATATAAATGGAATAAGTAGTATCTAAAGCGAATATACATACATGTATATCACATTTCCCACCACGTGATATTATTTATCACCTATGGTGAAGAGACAAGCGTCTCACTTTGAAGTCAAATTGACGAGGGTTCGGTTCCGCCAAGGTCAAAAATTTTTTGATCAATAAAAAAAGTTGTTAAAGGGGAAACCATTGAAAGATGAATTAAAACTTTCTCCCTGGTGGAATCGAACTTTCGATCATTTGAGTGCAAATTGGGGCTCTTGCCACTTCACCATGCGGAATGGCTTTTTCCTCATGGTGGGAAATGCCCCCACAACTTTGTATTCTGATTCATAAATTTACCCAATCTGTCTATACAAGTCAAAGGCCACTCGAAGACATGAATAATTTCCAGTATTTGTAATGCTGGAACAGTGTGCTGTAGTAATATTCTGAATAATGAATTGAGGTAAGGAGTTATCTACTCCACTTTTAATTTGAACAGGATTTTCTTCAAACCAGGAAAAAACTAAACGAATTATTATTTCTTGAAACACTAAAAGTACCTATATCATCAACAGTATATGCATATGATGCAAAATCTAGTAAGCAATCTTGGACATCAAGAGGGTAGTACTAAAATTGAGAATGCAAAACAACCAGGCTTATCATATGTAATGTGGCAAGATCCATTCAGATTTTAGCCGTCCATCTCGACTAGATCTGATACTGTCATAAGCTCAAGTCTAATAGTAAACATTCAGAAAAAAATAAAAGAATAGTGCATCTTCGATTTTGACGAAAGGTACATAAAATTGATCCTTATGATGTATAGATTAACCTCCCGTAAAAAATTTTCCTATATGAAAGTCCTGAGCTGTAAAAATAACATTTTATTCGGCAATTTTTATTCTCTTTCTACTTAGAAATTTATGATTTCTGAGTAACTAGTTTGTTTGGTTCGGTGGCTAATCTATCAGATTTCCATTTTTTACATCCCGGGTTCAAACGATTCATGAAATAAGAAAAAAAAATAATGCAAAAGAAAAAATGCAAAAGTTAAACCATGAAAAACATTTTTGACCCGACGGGGATCGAACCTAGAATATAAAAATTACGTTCTGGTAGCTTAGCCACTGAGCCAAGTGCACTTCTGATAAGGAAGAATCATAAATTTACTAAGCAGAAAAAGATGCACTATTCTAAATGTTTACTGTAAGCCTAATGCTTAGCCTAGACTTACTAGGGGTTGACTAAACCATACCCAAACATGTACACTCAATTATTACATTCACCTGTGCCCTTTTATTTTTCATCGTGACATACTTTAAAGTTCATATGACATGAAACTTTCATTGATATTCTAACACTATATAAAACTGCCCCATCTTTGTGTATTCTCATTAGTAAATTAGCCTTGTCAATCATATGCCTATGGGCTTGTTTCTCTTGCTAAAAAAGCGTTTAAATGTTTTATGGAAAAGATT
>OZJO01006646.1:0-20073 GCA_900406225.1 Acrobeloides nanus
CTGCTCTTCGGGCTGGAAAGAAAGTGCATCCCAAAGCTCCCCCCCCCCCAAATTACGCTACTGAGCTAAGCCTAAGCCAACCTTATTCTACCCTATCGAGGTTTTACTGTAATTTTTTGAATTTCTCCTCGTACCTGTTGTTTCATAGCTTGATCCAAAAATGTTGCACGTGGATCTCCTTGAGGACCGTTTGAATAAATAAATTGTTCATACGCAGGATCGATTGTTGTAGCCATCCATATGAAGCCATTACAACAATAGCAACAACTATATTGATAACCCCAAAAAGATTATAAAACTTTTTGTTCTCTTAAAAAAATCAGCTATTGGTCCAGATGGCAAGAACAAAACAACTTTTTGTGCCATGCATGCAATAATAGCCAGAATTAAACAAGAAACCGCCACAGATACCAAATTCAGTGCTATAACAGTACCGAATTTGCCTATATACTTAAACGGTCCATTACTAAAAGCTCCTAGGAAGGGCAATAACGGGACTGGTTGCCATAAGAAAAATACTACGACCGTACAAAAATTACTAACGATGAGTTGTAACAAAGACCATTTTGAGGATTCTACTTCCTTTGGAGTTTGAAAGAAAATCAAGTATAATAAAAGTAGGAAAAATATAGTAGTTATGCCAAATAAAGTATAGTAATAAGGGGTAAGAAATTGGCAAAATTTCATTAGCTCTCCATAGATGTCTGTAGTGTTTGTTGAGTTTAGACTAGTTAGGTTATCTGACAGAGGAGAAAAAATATCGGTTGAATTTTCTGGTATAGAAAAGTTCATTTTGAATGATGGTCTAAAAATAAAAAATACCGTATTTCCTCTAAGCCTCCTCTCTTGGGAAGGGAGTTGAAAAAATAAACCCTCTCACAGGGGCGTTGAAAAAAATAAGCCTGGGGCTTATTCTATTTGAAGAATGAGTTGTTTGGGTGGATCTTTTTAGCTTTCGAGGTAGTCTGATAAGCGCTTTAATAGGTTTAATAATAGATAAAATAGATCGAGCTAATTAGATTCGATTTACGCAAGAATGAGGGCCCTGAACAATATAAATTAGCAAGTAACCCAGAGTTCTAACACAAATAAAGGCACGAGCATCAAATCCAAAGCGATCACCCAGGATGCCTGAGAGAGGCATCAATGAGAAGCTTATGGCTATTAAAGGATGAACTTTTTATGTTAAAACTAATCAAGCGCTTTCTAAAATCATTGTACCGTAAAATTTAGGGCTAAATTCTACTCTATAACAAGCATCGGCTCCAAAAATTGTAGCCTTAAAAAATACCCACTTTCAAAAAAAAACTTTCTTACACAAACAATATCTATGTTAATTGCATTAATCAGGGTGCGCCAAAGATGCGGACCTCGTTTATTTGATTTAAAATAACCCGTAAAACATAACAAAGACAAACAAAAACGTGTATTTGAAGAAAGTATAGCACAAAAACAACTAAATTTTTAACATCTTACTCAAAATAGCCTCCTTGTGCATCCTTGCAGGCTTGAAGTTTCTTTGGAAAGTCATCTACGATGGCACGTAAAGTTTCATTATTGGGTTTTTTCCAAGCTTTTTGAAGTGCCTTCTTCAAGGATTCTAAGTTTTTATGGGCTTTTGCATTTGCCTTCGATTCCAATATAGCCCATACGGAATAATCCATCGGATTCAGGTCAGGTGAAGAAGACAAATACTCATCTTTGCTTATGAAATCCTGAAAATTCTTTTGACAAAATTCTTGAGATATTCTCGCCTTATGGGCGGGTGTGGAGTCTTGTTGAAGCGCATTTTTGGATCTGAAAAAAACGTGAAGAACGAGCAAAAGAAAATTGAGAAATAGCGAAACTTTCTGGGAATGCGACACACTTCTAGAGAAAAGTGGTGAATTTTCGATATTTTTATCGTAGCATGATCCCAAAACCTGTCTTAACTTATTTTTTACTCAAAAATAAATTGTTTTACTGTTTTGGAATCAAACAACCGGATTCGTGGTCCAGGTTCAGAACAAAATCGCTAGATTTTTAAAGCGTAAATATATTCGCTCCAAAAATTTTTCTGGGAATCTGGGCTCCATTTTTTGTGATAATCACTTTGCCTGAAAGCCCTCGTACTTGGATCAAAAGTACCGATCTTTGTCGGAGGAGAAAAACCAGGGTATGCATCCAAGATTGGATTATAACTTTTTATTGAAGCGAAAACTTGCTATAGGTGTTTATATAAAAAGTGTAGGGCAGATCACCACCATTCTTATGAGTGATCAACGGTGTCTCAAAACAATTCCTACGAGGATATTACCGGTTAAAAGAAAATCATAAAAATTTTCTAAGGGAACCATCAATATTGGGTCCTGGAAACATATTAAAACATTTTTTTAAAATTTTTTATGCAAAAATTTATTATTTTGCCATAAATTTTCAGAATATAGACGCTGGAATCGGCTTATAAGTGTTAACCCGTCGCTATAGTTTTTAATTTATTGGACATTAAATAAATTGTATTAACTAAAATGAAGAACAAAAGTTGGAATTCGTACATTCTGAGAAAAAATTATCATCAAAATTTATTAGGTCTACTTTTAAGGTTTAAACAATCACAGTTAAAAATGTAACAAAAAGGTAAAGATGTGGACGGTCCCTTTAATATGCAGAATTTCTATGAACAATAATTTGAATCCTTTGTTCCGAGCTAGTCGAATCCTTAATCTTTCCAGACTTGATCTTCTTAAAAATCGTTACAAAAAACATCCTATACGGCTTAAGCAAAACCATAACCAAGATATAACTTATCGGAGCGCTTAATGGAGTAATGTTAAAGAGAATAATCCCCAATTGCGTGTTATTGATAACGGAGAACATAATCAGAGCACTAAAGCAAAATGGCAAAAAGATGAAACAAATGACAAAAATGCTTTCGATTAAAGCCGATTTATAAAACATAATTTGCATTTGAAGTGTTTTCTTGGTGACGATATCGACTGTTGACTGGATGGTTTTGATTGTAATGACATTGAAAACAATGATGCCCATAAGCTCGCAAAAGACAAAGAATAACAAAAAGAAAATATAAAGTTTCATCCATATGTTCGATTTCATTGAATATCCAATAGTTGATGGCTAAATTTTTTCATTTTACTCTTTTCTACTGTCCAATCCGAACGACCCCTACCTGATTTATAAAAATCGTCTGCATGAATTCAAGCAAATCAGATTTGTCTTGTTCAAAATCCATAGCAATTGTTTCTTTTTCACTTCTGGCTAATCTCATAAATGTTATTGTTATAGCTACAGTAATAAACATATATGCAATATAAGAGCCAATGAATAGCTTAGGATTCTTTATAAACTCCACTAATTTTCCTCTACCTTTCATAATCGCATATTGATACCACATCAAACACGTATACGAAACAACTTGATTCAATATAATCACACACATAATTTCAATGCTAAGATAAGTCCCTTCTGTTCCGAAAATTCCGAGAATACCAAAAGCGAATCCACCGACTAGTGGGAAAAGTGTTACTGGTTGTGACAAGAAATATATTATTACCAAAAGGAAATTTGTTATAGCCACATTTAGGATAAAATATTTCATGACCCCTAGCTCTTTCGGAGTTTTTGTCAATGCAATGTAGAGATATAAGATAAATAAGGGTATAGTGACAACTAGAAGGGTACCATAATAATAAGGCAAATAGCCTGCAAAATTGATAACTTCAGTATAGTTGTAGTCGAAATCCATTTTGTGAATAACTTTATTAGTTTTTGCTTACTTTTAAGCGGTGCTCTAAAAAGTCCAACTGACTAAACGGCACCTAATCACTGCTTATAAGTAATGTAAACGCGACATAAGACAAGACAACTCTCTAGTGCGCTAATTAATAACGTTATAACTATTTTCTAGGCTAGCCAATCTTTGAGTCTGTATTTTTGTGTCAAAAATATGTTTAGTCATGTATTGAACAGATACAATTAGCGCTAAATTTCATAAAAACTTGATAGAATGGCAAAGAGTTTTGTGTCAAAAATATGTTCTTTTTGTGTTTGGCTGTAATGGAGACGCATATCGGTGTAACAGTCAAATCTCTTTGAATAACGGCTGGTAGAAAACAAAGTCGATAATGCGAGTAGAATAGTAATATAAATTTATTCTCAACAGTTTCGGCGTCTACGCCTGCTTTAGGAGCTTAAATCGGTTCTTTGAGAACTGGTTTGTATAAGATAGGTTCACATTTGGAAGTTAGGAATGCTATTTGTACAGGTATAGTGTAGGTAGAAGTGTCGATGAAGAGGACACCATCCAGAGGCGTAGGCAGGATTTTGCAGAGAGAGTTAATCCACGACAGGGGGCTAAACGAGAAAATTTCCCTCAAAAATTGCAATTTTTCCTTTAATTTTTGGACGACAGAGGGCTTAAGCCCCCTAGCCTCCCCTCATAGCTATGGCCCTGACACCATCAAAAATCATCGAACCTTTGACCCGCTGGGGAGGGAGGTACATGTGTTTTAAGCGACAAAAAGTTTGAAGCTCGGCTAAATAACGGCGTTTTCAACATTTTTAAACATCACTATCGTCATGCCGCAAATAGGTGGAATCGAAGTTTTTTAGAAATTTTTGTGGGTAAAATTTCAAATTTTCAAAAAGTTTTCCAAATAGGCTGCTTTTTATATTCGGGGTTTTTCGTTTTTCGACATGGAGAACTCGTATTTGAAGGAATTTTTTGATTTTGACCGCATTGAAAGTGGTGAAAATCGTTCGAATCGGCAAGGGGTCCATTTGGGTAAAAAAATCTTTTGTAGCCTATTTCTTTTTTCGCCGATTTTGAGTTCTAAAGAGGAAGGTTGCGGTCGAAAACACGATTCCGAGCGATATGAGCTGCACCAAGCTCAAACTGACCGAGTTTCGTCCGATAGGCTTGAATCAAAGATAAATTGATGTATTATAGCAAAAATTGGTCAGCGCTTCAATACACACACCCCGATTCACTGAATTAGGATCAAGGAAGCGTTTTCAAGCTTCGGGAATGCGCGCAATCATTTCTCCCGCATAAAATTAGCCTTAATAGGGTCATTTTTGAAAAAATTTTCGGGTCGAAAAAACATGAAAAAATCGCCCAAATTCCAGTTTTTTATGAACCTAATACAGGATTTCTCAAAACTATGACATTTCATACTTAAAGCGAAATTCGGCAATTTATCATGTTATTCAAGATTTTTAATCATGTTTTATCCATTTTTAAACTAAAATTCAACTTTTTAACAACTAACAACAGCTTCCAGTCTCTTTATAACTTCCAACGCTCTTCCAACTCTTTGTCTCGAGACTCCAAACATTGCAGCAACATCAATTCGAGTCTTTCGCATAACCTCAACTAAGTAAGTAGCCGCTGGTCTAAACCAAGAATCATCCAGATCCATTTTAACATGCCTTAAAAAGTTGAATTTTAGTTTAAAAATGAATAAAAAATGATTAAAAATCTTGAATAACATGATAAATTGCCGAATTTCGCTTTAAGTATGAAATGTTACAGTAATTTTGAGACGCCCTGTAGGTCGCGGGTTCGAATCTCAGCCCGAAATTATAGTATTTCGATTTTCATGAAATTTTTTGCATATGCTTATTTTGCTTATTTTTGGGCATAGATCATTATCCTGCTAATATTTTTATATATAGGCGGTTTGAGATGATGGCGCTTCTCAATCCCTGCCAGCGACCATAAGTTTTATGCCTTTTCTTAAAAGCTCTCCAAATATGCTCATTTTTTGTACTTGGGGTTTTCGAAATGGGGAACTCGAATCTGAAGGACTTTCTCGATTTTGGCATCTGGAAGTTACTCCTACGAGGATTATACCCCCTTCAAAGCCACTTTAAGTTATACCCCTCCTAGGAGTAACTTCCAGGGTCCAAAATAAAAAAATGCTTTAAATTCGAGTTCCTCATATCGAAAAACCCCCAAGTACAAAAAAATAGTTCATTTTCATTTCAATACACATATCCCCTTCCCTGAATTAGTGTCAGGAAAGCATTTTCAAAGATTGGAGTATAACTTTTTGAAGCGAAAACTTGCTATAGGTGTTTATATAAAAATTGTAGGGCAGATCACCACCATTCTTATGAGTGATCAACGGTGTCTCAAAACAATTCCTACGAGGATATTACCAGTTGAAAGGAAATCATAAAAATTTTCTATGGGAACCATCAATGTGGCTCCTGGAACATATTAAAACATTTTCTTAAAATTTTTATGCAAAAATTTATTATTTTGTCAGAAATTTTCAGAATATAGATGACGCTGAAACGACCTTCTAACGACCTCCTACCGGCTTGTAAGTGTTAACCCGTCGCTATAGTTTTTAATTTATTGGACATTAAATAAATTGTATGAACTATAATGAAGAACACAAATTGGAATTCGTACATTCTGAGAAAAAATTATCATCAAAATTTATTAGGTCTACTTTTAAGGTTTAAACAATCACAGTTAAAAATGTAACAAAAAGGTAAAGATGTGGACGGTCCCTTTAATATGCAGAATTTCTATGAACAATAATTTGAACCTTTTGTTCCGTGTTACTCGAATCCTTAATCCTTCCAGATTTGATCTTCTTGAAGATCGTTACAAAAAACATTCTATAAGGCTTAAGCAAAACCATAACCAAGATATAATTTATCGGAGCGCTTAATGGAGAAATATTAAAGAAAATAATCCCCAAGTGCATGTTATTGATAACCGAGAACATAATCAGAGCACCAAAACAAAATGGCGAAAAGATGAAGCAAATGACAAAAATGCTTTCGATTAAAAAAGATTTGTAAAACATGATTTGAATTTGAAGTGTTTTCTTGGTGACGATATCGACTGTTGAGCAGATGGTTTTGATTGTCATGATATTGAAAACAATGATGCCCATAAGCTCGCAAAAGATAAAGAATAGCCAAAAGAAAACATAGAGTCTCAGCCATATGTTCGACTTTATCGAATATCCAACAGTTGATGGCTAAATTGTTTCATTTAGGAATTATTCAAGTATTACGTAATGCAAAATTTGCGTTTTTTATATACTCCCTGTAATCTTTTGTTTTAAGCCTAAATCTAAATCTAAGCAGAAGACTAAGCTCAAGCTTAAGCCTAAGATTAAGCCCTGGCCTAAGCTTACCCTATCCTGTTCTACTGGCATAGACTCGAATGAAACGAAAGGTTTGAAACGATACGAATGACACAAACACAAATGGAACGAATACAAATGAAACGATCAAATAAAACGATACGAATGAAATAATGTCATTTACAGATGGCGTCCGGAAATTGTCGAAACGGGTTTGAATTTGCTTAAATATTGACACGAAAACTCTGAATTTGGTTTCGTTATATTTATATTTTTTATTCGATCGTTTCATTCGTATTGTTCATCCTCTTCGTTCCATTAGAGCCTATGCCGCTCTACCTTACTGTTTTCCATCATAATCTAGGCGTGCGAAAGTCTCATTTTTCGAAAAATTTACTCTTTTCTACTGTCCAATTCTAACATCCCCTTACCTGATTTATAAAAACCGAACGCATGAATTCAAGCAAATCAGATTGGTTTGGTTCAAAATCCATAAAAATTGTTTCTTTTTCACTTCTGGCTAATCTCACAAATGTTATTGTTATAGCTACAGTAATAAACATATATGCAATATAAGAGCCAATGAATAGTTTAGGATTCTTTATAAACTCCACTAATTTTCCTCTACCTTTCATAGTCGCATATTGATACCACATTAAACACGTATACGAAACAACTTGATTCAACATAATTATACTAATGATTTCAAGGCCAAGATAAGACCCTTCTGTTCCGAAAATTCCGAGAATACCACAAGAGAATCCACCGACTAGTGGGAAAAGTGCTACTGGTTGTGCTAAGAAATGTATTATTACCAAAAGGAAATTTGTTATAGCCACATTTAGAATAAAATATTTCATGACCCCTAGTTCTTTCGGAGTTTTTGTCAATGCGATGTATAGATATAGGATAAATAAGGGTATAGTGATAGCTAGGAGGGTACTATGATAGTAGGGCAAATAGCCTGCAAAATTGATAACTTCAGTATAGTTGTAGTCGAAATCCATTTTGTGAATAACTTTATTAGTTTTTGCTTACTTTTAAGCGGTGCACTAAAAAGTCCAACTGACTAAACGGCACCTAATCACTGCTTATAAATAATGCAAACGTGTATGACATATGACAAGACAACTCTCTAGTGCGCTAATTAATAACGTTATAACTATTTTCTAGGCTAGTCAATTTTTGAGTTTGTATTTTTGTGTCAAAAATATGTTCATTAATATATCTTATAAATATAATTAGCTTCAAATTTGCATAGAACTTGATAGGACTATAGATAAATAAATAAAAATACAATTTTCACAAATTTTCTTATTTTTAAGCTATAAGAAATTTCTCTGCATAATAACACAGGGCCTTTACACCAAACCATTCTATTCAGCTTAAGAAGAATAAATCCGTAAATGTCCCCATCCGCAAAAAGTCCGTCTGCAAAAATCTGTCCGCAAGTGTCCCACCGCCCCACGTCATTGCCCAGTTGCAGACAGGGGTCATTCATAAAATACGTGTCCAAAAACGCGATTTTTTAGACCCCCCACCGTAACCTTTTTGGCCCAACCGTAACTTTTTGGCTACCCCCCCCCTTGGAAACGTAACTTTTTGCTTTACTTAGAAAATAAAAGAATTTTGGTGCGAAAGCCTAACCCCAACGAGATACAGGGTACCCAATTTTCGCATTTTTTCCAAATTTTACTCTTTTTTGTAATGCATATAACTCGACGAGTTTAAATTCAAATTTGATGATCTTGGACTCGTTAGATTCTTTAAAACACGAGCTAAAAATATTATCTAGTCACCTTTGTGTCAAACCCTTAAGAAAAATTTTAAAAATTGGAAATACTAAAAAAACCCCGCATTTTTCATAGGTCAAAAATTCAATGTTTTAGCTATGGCACCCCAGGAAAATTCGAGCGGGTGAAAATTTTTTTGCCGAACATTTAGCTTTTGTCTGAGCCTATCCAAAATACTTTTTGTTTTTGGCCGAGCCGGATTTTCTGAGATATTTTTCCTATTATGAACCTCAAGCACCCAAAAGATACTTTTTGGTATAAAGCCAAAATTTGCCATTTTTGTTGATATTCGGAAAATTCATGAAAAATGAAGCATTTTTTGTTTTATGGTAAATTCTGAATCGTTAACAACTTCGAGATTGTTAACGATTCAAAATAATTAGCTTCAAATTTGCATAGAACTTGATAGGACTATAGAAACTATAAGCTTAAACGTCAAATAAAAAATTCAAATTTGNATTCATGAAAAATGAAGCATTTTTTGTTTTATGGTAAATTCTGAATCGTTAACAACTTCGAGATTGTTAACGATTCAGAATAATTAGCTTCAAATTTGCATAGAACTTGATAGGACTATAGAAACTATAAGCTTAAACGTCAAATAAAAAATTCAAATTTGTGAAGCTAGAAAAATATTTAACTCAGATCTAAGTTTAACTTTATAAAAGTTACGGTGGAAAATATTATTTCTGTCACTTCAAGTGGAAAACATGTTTTTGTTTTTAACAATCTTGTAAAATTTGTGATTTGTGTAAGATAGAAGTCGGGAATCTGAGCTCCATTTTTTTGTGACAATAACTTTGGCTGAAAGCCCTCGTACCTGGGTCAAAAGTATCGATCTTTGTCGGGGGAGAAAAATCAGGGTATGCCGCAAAGATTGGAGTATAACTTTTTATTGAAGCGAAAACTTGCTATAGGTGTTTATATAAAAATTAACCCGTCGCTATAGTTTTTAATTTATTGGACATTAAATAAATTGTATTAACTTTAGTGAAACACAAAAATTGGAATTCGTACATTCTGAGAAAAAAATATCATCAAAATTTATTAGGTGTACTTTTAAATTTTATTTAAAAAGGTAACATATTTTAATATAAAACATGGAGATAATAATAAATAAAGAAATAAAAATACACGCTCAAAAAAGTGCCTTTTAAAAAGTTTATTGTCGTTCCCGAGGTGGCCCCTTCCCTTGCCATTGCCCAGTTTCAAACCCCTGTTTGCTCATCTATGCTCCGTGAAGAGCGAAATCATCAATTTCAATTGTGACAATAAAAAGACCATATGATCGAACAACCATATCTCGGTGAGGATGTAAGAATTTTTGATGATTTTTTTTTGCACAATCTTTCTTTAGTTTCCCAGCTGTTGAATGAGTGGTCGCTCGTATAAATCCGATCACATTTCAATTTTTGGTGATTTTTTAAAAATTTACTAATTTTCGAAAAATTTGCATAATAAGGTATTGATGTTACAATAGCCATATCTCTGTCAAATCAAAAGATTTTTCGATATTTTTTTAGAAAATGTTCCTCAGATTACCAGCTTTCAAATGAGTGGTAGTAAGTCGAAATCCGATTAAAACTCAATTTTTGTATGAATTGTTAAAAAATGTAACAAAAAGTAACCATGTGGACAGTCCCTTTAATATGTAGAATTTCTATGAACAATAATTTGAATCCTTTGTTCCGAGCTACTCGAATCCTGAATCCTTCCAGACTTGATCTTCTTGAAAATCGTTACAAAAAACATCCTATAAGGCTTAAGCAAAACCATAACCAAAATATAACTTATCGGAGCGCTTAATGGAGGAAGATTATAGCAAATAATCCCCAAGTGCGTGTTATTGATAACTGAGAACATAATCAGAGCACCAAAACAAAATGGCGAAAAGATGAAACAAATGACAAAAATGCTTTCGATTAAACCCGATTTATAAAACATAATTTGCATTTGAAGTGTTTTCTTGGTGACGATATCGACTGTTGAGCGGATGGTTTTGATTGTCATGATATTGAAAACAATGATACCCATAAGCTCACAAAATATAAAGAATAATAAAAAGAAAATATAGAGTCTCAGCCATATGTTCGATTTCATTGAATATCCAACAGCTGATGACTAAATTATTTCATTTAGGAATTATTCAAGTATTACATAATGCAAAATTTGCGTTTTTTATATACTTCTTGTAAACTTTTGGTTTTAAGCCTAAACCTAAGCCTAAATCTAAGCAGAAGACTCAAGTCTAAGCTTAAGCCTAAGCGAAGCCCAAGCCTAAGCTTAAGCCCACGCCTAAACCTGCCCTAGCCGGTTCTACCGATATAGGCTCAAATGAAACGAAAGGTTTGAAACGATACGAATGAAACGAACACAAATGGAACGAATACAAATGAAACGATCCAATAAAACGATACAAATGAAACGATGTCATTTAGACAGTGTCCGGAAACGAGTTTGAATTTGCCTGAATATTGACACGAAAACCCTGAATTTGATTTCGTTCCATTGTGTCGTTTCATTCATGTCTTTTTATTCGATCGTTTCATTCGTATTGTTCCATCCTCTTCGTTCCATTAGAGCCTATACCGCTCTACCTTACTGTTCTCCATCATAATCTAGGCGTGCGAAAGTCTACATTTTTCGAAAAATTTACTTTTTTCTTCTGTCCAATTCAAACGACCCCTTACCTGGTTTTTAAAAACCGTCTTTATAAATCCAAGCAAATCAGGTTCATTTTGTCCAAAATCCATAAAAATTGTTTCTTTGTCACTTCTGGCTAATCTCATAAATGTTATTGTTATAGCTACAGCTATAAACATATATGCGATATAAGAGCCAATGAATAGTCTAGGATTCTTTATAAACTCCACTAGTTTTCCTCTGCCTTTCATAATCGCATATTGATACCACATCAAACACGAATACGAAACAACTTGATTCAATATAATCACGCACATAATTTCAATGCTAAGATAAGTCCCTTCTGGTCCGAAAATTTTGAGAATACCAAAAGCGAATCCACCGACTAGTGGGAAAAGTGTTACTGGTTGTGACAAGAAATATATTATTACCAAAAGGAAATTTGTTATAGCCACATTTAGGATAAAATATTTCATGACCCCTAGTTCTTTCGGAGTTTTTGTCAATGCAATGTAGAGATATAAGATAAATAAGGGTATAGTGACAACTAGAAGGGTACCATAATAGTAGGGCAAATAGCCTGCAAAATTGATAACTTCAGTATAGTTGTAGCCGAAATCCATTTTATGAATAACTTTATTAGTTTTTGCTTACTTTTAAGCGGTGCGCTAAAAAGTCCAACTGACTAAACGTCACCCAATCACTGCTTATAAGTAATGTAAACGTGTATGACAAGACAACTCTCTAGTGCGCTAATTAATAACGTTATAACTATTTTCTAGGCTAGCCAATCTTTGAGTCTGTATTTTTGTGTCAAAAATATGTTTAGTCATGTATTGAACAGATATAATTAGCGCCAAATTTCATAAAAACTTGATAGAATGGCAAAGGGTTTTGTGTCAAAAATATGTTCATTCATATATCTTACAAATATAGCTTCATTTGCATAAAACTTGATAGGACAACAGAAACTATAAAGATTAAGCTTCAAATAAAAAATTCAAATTTGTGAAGCTAGAAAAATAATTCAGATCTAAGTTTAACTTTATAAAAAGTTACGGTGGAAAACATTGTTTTTGATACTTCAAGTGGAAAACATTTTTATGTTTTTATGCAATCTTGTATAAATTTAGAATTTTGTGGTTTGTGTAAGATAGGTTCACATTTGAAATTCAGGAATGCTATTTGTTCACGTATATTGTAGGGAGAAGTGTCGATGAAGAGGACACCATCCAGAGGCGTAGGCCGGATTTTGCAGAGAGGGCTAATCCACGACAGGGGGCTAAAGGTAAAATTTCTTTCAAAAATTGCAATTTTTCCTTTAATTTTTGGACCACAGAGGGCTTAAGCCCCTTAGCCCCCTCATAGCTATGCCCCTGACACCATCCAAAAATCAGCGGACCTTTGACCCTCTGTGGAGGGAGGTACATGTGTTTTAAGCTGCAAACAGTGTGAAGCTCGGCTGAATAACGGCGTTTTCAACATTTTTAAACATCACTGTCGTCTTTCCCATGCCGCAAATAGGTGGAATCGAAGTTTTTTAGAAATTTTTTGAAAAAAATTTCCCCACCCTTTCATTGGATGGGGTAAAATTTCAAATTTTCAAAAAGTTTTCCAAATAGGCTGCTTTTTTATATTTGGGGGTTTTTCGTTTTCGACATGAAAAACTCGAATCTAAAGAAATTTTTTGATTTGGACCGCATTGAAAGTGGTGTAAATCGTTTGCATCGGTTGTGGGTCCATTTGAGTAAAACATCTTTTGTAGCCTATTTCTTTTTCCGCCGATTTTGAGTTCTAAGGGGGGGGGGAAAGGTTGCAGTCGAAAATTCGATTCCGAGCGATATGAGCTGCACCGACCTCAAACTGACCGAGTTTCGTCCGATAGGCGCGAAAAAATTTTTGGTGTAATCCTATATTAAAAACAAAAAATCAGCGCCACAGACGAAAATTTTTTAGAAATGCTTGTTTTTAAGCAGAAATGTAATTTTTTGATGAAAAAATAGGGAATTTGGGCATCAAAATTTTTATCAAAATTCTGATTTTGTCGATCAAAATTTTGATAAAATTTTGACAAATTTTGATTTTGACCGATCTCTAATAAAAAGCAATCAAAAGATTTTTAAAATTTCAATAGCAATCAATCAACAAAGTCGTGCGGAAACAGATTTACGAGATTGTTTCGGACTAATATGATTGCAGTAGAGATTTTCATTGAATCTTGTTTGAAAATGGCCTAGTCAAGTATTCTTTTCTTCTTGTTGCGCTAAATAATTGCTATGATGTCTTTTCAAAAAAAATATTTTGATGAATGTCGTTTTTTGTCCAAAATGATCTATGAGCTTTAAAAATTTACTCAAATTGTTACTCGTATTTTTCTGTATAAATTTTATTGTATGAAAACACAAAACACATTTATGCTGTGTATTTTTCCCACAAATTGCATCGTGTCTATCAGGAACAATAGCATCAGTCTGCAGAGAAAAGTTGGAAAATTATATTTGTCAATGTCCTTGGTTTTATAAGTGGCAATAAAATCGTTCCGAGCAAATAAAATTGATCTGAGACTACATAGAAATTTTGAATTCTACAAGGTAATAATTTTAAAAGATTGTACAGGGTATATAAAAAATCGCGATTTTTTCATTTTTTTCGACCCTATGAGTAAAATATGAGTAAAAGTATGTATTTTTCAATTTTTAAAGGTCAAACAAAAGTTTTCACTCTTTGGGAATGCGCGCAATCGATTTTTCGCATAAAATTACCCCTAAATATGTCGTTTAAAAAATTGTAGAAAATTTTTTTTCGATTTTTGACCCTGGGATAACCCTCTCCCTGATCCACAATAGCTCCAAAATTTCTATTTCTTTTCCCTCTGATCTTTTTTGTAAATATAGAATTTGCATGAATAGGCTGTTCTCGCCGCATAAATTTGTCTTATAGGTACTTGAGAATATATAGAATGCTTTACTATTTGCTCAATTCCAGTATTTCGTATAAGGTATGGCAAAGAACCGGACTTTTATACGCTTTTTTTCATATTTTTTTAATTTCCACCCAAATTATCATGGGAGGGGGGTTTAAGCGAGAATTGATAGAGAAATCGAATTGTCAAATCTTTTTTTTGGCTGGGGAAATCTTTTTCCCCAAAATTACTTGGTTTGAACATTTTTCCTACATCAAACTTATCCTCGGTGATGCAGTGACAAAGCAGCGGCTTTGTGGCCACAAGGTTGCGGGTTCGAATCCCGCTTTGTGCCAATTTGATTCCAAATTAGCCAATTTAGAACCATTGGCTAATTTGGAACCAAATTGGCTCCAAGAGGGATTCGAACCCGCGACCATGTGTTGAAATAAAACGAATTTTGTCCTTGGCCAGGAATTTTTGAAACAACCTTCGATTTTCATGAAATTTTTTTTCATATGCTTATTTTTGGTCATATAAAATTTACTTTTTTACTTCAGATAATTTTTTATTTTAACAATTGATATTTTCCGCTGTTTCTTCAAAAGAACTAAATCAGGGTTGTCTTTATCAAAAATGGGCATGTCGTCAGCATCGCAATTTGTGTTTTCATGCTTCAAATCATATGATTCTTCATCATTAGAAGATAAACGTAATTTTTCCTTTGACCCCACTCACATGATTTTTGGTAATTTTTTTCAGACCTCTCCTTTCTTTTAGTAACGTTACATTCTGAATGACCTCAATCGATTCCCCGCAAAAATTACCTTAAAGGATCATTTACGTTATTTTGGATCCCTCTCCTTTAAGAGTAATAATTTTTTGTCACACCATGTATTTTTTGTTATAAGGGTGTTTTTGGGACATATATAAAGTTAGGTGGTCCGATTCTCCCATTTGAAACAATTGAAAAATTTTTATCACAAGATCCATCTATTTTAATTTATCTTCTTGTGTTGATAAAAAACGCGTTTATTTTTAGGTTTGATTAATTTTTTAATGGTTTAATGCATTTTAATAGTTTGGAATGCAGACACACCCTAAACTTTCTCAATGAAGAAGAACGTGCTGATAAAAAACTTTAATGAATGACTGCGCACCGTCTGACTCACATGCATTTTTTCATTACCTTTGTCATGTCATGCATTACCGCCTCCTCTCTTCGATGGGTTTTTTAACACATTGATCAAGTTTTAGAGAGCTTTTGCGTATTTCTCAAGAAAAGTACTTAACCTATTTAATTATTTGAAGTGCGCGAATGTTTTTTCTCTCGTTTAATAGTATTCCTTTCTTTTTGTCTAAAATCATTTTTAGGATGGCACCACAAAATATTGCTGCTCTAGATAATGCTATGAATACTTTTATGAATTCATTTTTCCATAATGGTATTCAGAGACTTGATAACAAGAAAACTATGTTAGAAAATGGGCAACTTAGTCTGGATTATAATAAATCGATGGATGATTCTAATGCTTATTGCAAGGATATAGTTTTGAAAAATGGATTGCCCTCTTCTAGCTCATGCTTGTCTAAATTACCACATCAACTAAAACCTATCCAAGTATGAAAACCCTTTTGAAAACGCTTCAGGGAAGGAGTGGGTGTATTGAAGCGAAAATGAAAGAAAGTTCAAATGTTCTCAGGAAAACTGGGATGTCTATAGGGTTTTCTAGGTGAGAAATTGACCACATTTTCAATGCATAGGCCAATTCAGGGAATAGAATTTTTGAGTTTTTTAGGGGTATACCCAGGGGTGCCAAGTCTGCTGATTTTTCAGAAAAGTGTTGATTTTGAGATGCCAAATCTGGCAAAATCTGTATTTTCAGTGTCAAATCTGATTTTTGAGATGCAAAATTTTGTCAAATTTAATGGAAAATTAGCATTTTGCTCCTAAAATCTGATTTTTGAAGTCAGATTTTCTGATTTTGAAAAAATGTTCTTGGCATCCCTGAGTATACCCCTCACATTTGCACAAACACCCGTAATTTTTTTGAAAATGAGCGCCCACCCCCCTCCGATTTTTCTATTTTTTATGGTCGCAGGTACTCCATCGATATCGTCTAGAACTCGGTCAGTTTCATTGCGTGACAAGGTTTCCCAAGCTGGATATTTTTCTAATAGGGGCCTAAGCCTAAGGCATCAGCCTTAAGTCTAAGGCCTAAGTCACCCCGTTATTGTGTATGCCCTTTTCCGCTTGAAACACACGTGTGAGAATCACCTACCAACGCATTATCCATTCAAATGCCCGGGGGATTTTTTGTCGAACTTTTCACGAATTTCGGTTGCGTAATGCAATTATTTCCTACGTCAACAAAAAATTTAGAATCTTAATGAACCCTCTTATGTCTCTATCACCGATGGCTCAGATTCACCAATTGTAGTTGTTGGAAAAGATGGAAAAGTTCGTAAAATTTATCCCAGTGCGCAAAACTATACTCCCAAGAATATGCCAAATAATAAAATTTCACAAAATAAGTATGTTTTTTAAATATACAACGATTAAAGGATCAGTCGAGTGGGGGAAAAGTTGCCACTCTTGTTGATATTCGAAAAGTTCATGAAAAATGGAGCATGTTTTGTTTTTACGGCATGTTCTGAATCGTTGTAGTTTTCGAGATAATTGCGTTTGAAGTTGGCGCTTTTGAAATCTGTGTATTACAACGAAAACATGAACGCAGTGAAAATTCATCCCTAAATAAAAGCTGTGTATTGAATCGAAAATTTAAAAAAATTTTCACCTTTCATCGACTTACGAAAACTGCCAAAAAATTTTGAATTTTCAATACACAACTTTTATTGATTAAGAGACGATTTTCACTGCGTTCATATTTTCGTTGTAATACACAGATTTCAAAAAATTACTAACTTCAAACGCGACTATCTCAGCAACAATAACGATTCAGAGGTTGCCATAAAAACAACAAATGCTCCATTTTTCATGAACTTTCTGAATATATAATTTTTCCGAGTGGGCTGGTTCTTGAAATGTGCCTAAATCTTCTTTTTAGTACAAATTACTCTAATTTACATCATAATGGCCCTATCATTCGAGAAATCACAGATGAAGAAGAGGAAGGAATTATTAGAAAAGAAGAAAATAATCAAAAAAATTTTAGGAGAAACTACTAATATTTTAATTTATTTTACAAATTTTATTAGGGATTTAACAAATAAGAATGAGGTAAATATATAAATAAGCTAATCCAACCATTAATGTACAAATTAAGTATTTGTTTTAATAAATGATTTTTTAAAAGAATGTTTCGGCAATTTGTAAAAGTACGACTGCGCCGAACGGAGCACCAAATGGGGCGCCGAACACGCCAAGCGAGTCCCAATTAGGTTTAGGTCTAAGCCTAGGCCTAAGCCTAAGCCTAAGGCCTAAGCCTAGGCTTAAGCCTAAGCGTAGACCTAAGCCTAGGCTTAGGCCTAGGCCTAAGCCTAATTGGGACTCGTTTGGCGATTTCGGCGCCCCGTTTGGTGCCCCGTTCGGCGTGTTCGGCGCAGTCGTACTTTTACAAATTGCCGGATGTTTTTTTGACCCAAAATTTTTTTCAAAAATGACCTTATTAGAACTAATTTTATGCGAGGAATCGATATGACATTACCAACGCTTGAAAACGCTTCCCTGAATCAGGGAATCTAGTGTGTGTATTGAAGCGAAAATCGAAAATTTTTAGATTTTCTGACTGAAAATGACTTTTCGAAGTAAATTTATGCGGGGAATCGATTGTGCGCATTCTCAAAGCTTGAAAACGCTTTACTGATCCTGAATCAAGGAAAAATTGAAAAAATTGGTCATCGCTTCAAACAAAAATCAAAAATCGATACACATACCCGGATTCACTGAATCAGGATAGTGTTTTCAAGCTTCGGAAATGCGTGCAATCGATTCCCCGCATAAATTAACTCCCAGAAAACCATTTTCATGCAAAAAATCTTAAAATGTTCAATTTTCGCTTCAATACACACATTACGATTCCCTGGTTCAAGGTCAGGGAAGTGTTTTCATGCTTCGGGAGTGCGCGCCGTCGATTACTCGCATAAAATTAATCCTAATAGGGTCATTCTTGAAAAAAATTTTCAGGTCAAAAAAACATGAAGAAATCGCTCAAATTCCAGTTTTTTCATACACTCCGTAATTAAACATCAGCTGTACTTCTTCGATTCTTGGCTCTTGTTTCTGCGGAGAAACGGCAGATAAAAGCTATAAACGCACAGAATAGTAAAAGGCATAGAATGACCAAGAGCAAAAAGACGATAAACCATGTCTGAATATGCCAACAACAGTCGTTATAATAGTCTCCACAACAACCCCAGTAGAAAATCGCATTGCCTCCGTTACCTAAAAAACTTATTTTACAAAAATTGAAAAAAAAACATAGGGTTGTGTGGACACAATTTGCGATGCTCAAAGTTACAAAAAGTGACAATTTTGTCACCGATCATAAGTTGTGCATTACTACGAGGTCAGAATTAGGAGCGGTTACTCCAAAGGTTCCATGATTCGGTGGTACTGGGCTTGTCTCAGGCGCCCCTCCTTGCTGGTTCAAACCCCGCTTGAGGACAAAAGATTTTTCCTAGTAGTAACGTCTCCTCGGATGATTCTCTAGAATGCTCGGCATTACACAAATGTCCGTGCGCAAATAACGCCACCCCTACCTATGATCCCATCAGGGGTCAAAAAGGGACCGGACTGACCCTCCCCATATCTTTTCTGCCCCTGCGCCCTACTCAGATCAAAACCCACTTGCCCCTTCCCAATATAAAAAATGAAAAAACATAAAATCATATTCATAGTCTTAAAAATCTGGTACCCCTTTCATATATTTATGTGAACTTACATATTTTATTCCCACATATTTTTGAACTAATCTCATTATCTACACCAATACCACCTACTATGTCATATAAACAAGCTAGCAATAAAATAAAAGATGCTAATTTTAATATTAAACGTAAATTAGATATCATTTTTGCACACCAATATTTCAATTTTCCTAAAATAAGTATGCTCAAAAATAAAAATATTCAATGTTAGCTAAAAATCAATCATGTATAAGCTGCAGAAAAATGAAAATTAATCAAAATGTATGCATGACAGTGGCGTAGCTAGGGGAGGGAAAACCCGAGGTGGTTTCCCCCCCCCCATTTCTGAAAAAAAAATTAAAAACTGGTCTTGCCCCCTTATGTTTTTGCCCAAATTTTTGAAAAATTTTTTCAAAAATCATAATGGTCTCCCATTATGAACTTTTGCCAAAAATAACCAAAAATTCCTATTTTTCACCAAAAAGGTCCAAAATTTTCCATTTTTTCTAAACAAATTGTAATTTTCCTTCAGCTTAAAAACATGCATTTCTCAAAAAATTTTCGCTTGCGGCGCTAGTTTTTGCGTTAACTCAAAGATTTCAACAAAATTTTCGTCGAAAATAAAAAATTTCTGAGCGTTTTAAGATTAAAAATAGGTGTTTTGAAACAAAAAAATTTTCGCGTCGACAGGCGTGAAAAAAGAAGAGAATTAAGATGATTTTGTAATTTTTTTAAACTCGAAAAATTGCCTTAGGGATCA